>JANEYF010005368.1:0-97500 GCA_029963845.1 Rhamnusium bicolor | reverse complement strand
TATATATATATATATATATATATATATATATATATATATATATATAATATATAGTTGTTTTTCAGGTTTTCGCGGGTGGTGAATGTTAAATTCGTTTTCCGGGTATACTCCCGCGCAGGTGATAGGCCCCGAGAGGGACCGTGGTTGTCTGAACGACGTCTCATCTGCCATCTTCAGGTTCTAACAGATAACTGCTTACTGCGGCATTTCAGTTCGAGTAACCAGAAGCCGCAGTAAGCAGTTATCTGTTAGAACCTGAAGATGGCAGATGAGATTCTGCCGAAACGTCGTTCAGACAACCACGGTCCCTATCGGGGCCTATCACCTGCGCGGGAGTATACCCGAAAACGAATATAAATTTATACATATATATATATATATATATATATATATATATATATATATATATATATATATATATATATATATATATATATATATATATATATATATATATATATATATATATATATATATATATATATATATATATATATATATATATATATATCTATATACATGGTATTCCTAAATGTCATGTACATACGCAAGGGGTAATTCTTTGGCTTATTTCATGACTGAAAGCTTATATAAACATAGGTCTGCAAACGCTTCTTTACTGATCTACAGGGTGTTGAAATTTGAAGATTTTCTTTTTTTTTCTGTATAGCTCCTGCAATTTTTGAGATATTTAGCTCAAATTTGGAATATAAGTTACGCTGTAGAGATTACATCATTGGGCATGCCAAATGGTTGTGAGAATCTACAGGGAGATTTCTTTTCAGGGGTCATGCCCCTTTTCTCTCCCCCTAAACTTCTTTTCGATGCGCCGCTGGTAGATTCCAAAATACAATATGAATTTTCTGTTTTATTTAGAAACTTTTTGGTATCTTGTAGTTTTTCCGTACATGCAACCGTTACCGACAAAAAAAAAAATAAAAACTATTTTCTGTAAATCGCTAGATAAAATTGAAAATTTTTAAAATGGTCTAGTAGGCTCCAGTCTTATTTGATTAATCTGTTGCTGTTATTAATGTTGACAGGTCGCATTTGAAATTGTAACATAGGTTTGTATATTTCAAAGAAATCTAACTTGTTTCAGCATTGAAAATTATATTATTTTGCCACCATTAGTATCCAAGATAGCAAGATATGTTAAATTTAAATATACAGTGCCGTGATCAAAAAAAATGTGTGAATCACTGCACGCTACATTTAAAGAACTTAAAAATATTTACAATATTACAAACCTACATCATTGCAATAAAAGTAACATATCAACAAAACAGTTGATGCTCTGTAGGTGTTGATATTATTTCATGAGGTAGGGTGAGTGACCACTTATCATATTATTAATTGTCAATATAATTCTCTACTAATCTGGACAGTACGTGTGACGAGGTTGGTGACAGTGTTGCCAGGGAAAAAATGGAACAGCATTGATTTTCAACACTTTTAATCCAGATCGTATAATATTATAATCAGTTTTTTAAAGTGTTGTGAACACGCGTTGTGCCACTTACTGGCATTTACCATTTTGAGAGCTTTCAGCCAACTTTCTCTTCTCTCCAAAGTGTCGGGATATCTGAAAATAAACGCATTTTTTAATAACAACCTTTAAAATTGAATTAAAAATATCAATTGACTTTAAAACATCTACAGTTTGTGAGCAACCTTAAGAATGAAATTTCTAAGTTAAAATAAATATTTTTTACTGTTCAAATGAAATCAAATGTTGTTTTTGTTTTTATAGAGCTATCATTAATTTTAATTATATTTCAGCTTTCACACTTTCGCATTATGCCGGCACTGATTTGTTTTGTTTACTTACCTGTGAAATGATGAACAACCCCGTGGTTTTCCTCATTGACCGCACACAGTTATTAGTCGATGTTTCTCAAAAAATATTTATGAATAAATTTTTTGTAACTAAAAATCGGTTACTAATCACTGTACCAAATAACAAAACTACTTTGAGAATCACTTAAAACCACAGATTAAAATGACAGACGTCCTCTTACAGAACACTATTTGTTGTCAAGACGGTGATAGATCGGGCATCGATCGGGTTTCTTCATGCTGTGTTCATAATTCTGATCAACAGGAATTAAACCAGCGATAACATTTACGTATCTCGCGTGGGATGTAGATAAATCGGACAACTTTTTATATTTTGCTACTCATCTTCTAGTATAATTAATCTGAGATTCTTGCAGTCATAGGTTCACTTTGTCACAACGATGGTTGTTTAGAATCTAATAAAGAATAGATAGCTCTTGCTTTTGTTGTTTTTCTACCTTCCTTTCCTTTTTTTTTTATTTAATAATTTTATTTATATTGTTATTTATATATACGTGTATACGGACGTATCAAAAAGAGAACTACTTGTTTTTAAATAATTGAAATTGAATGTGGACCTATTACATACAATGGTCCAGATTATTAATGATTTATTATTCGAAGTACTAGTATTATTTAATTATTGTTAAAACTAAATTTAATGAGATTGTTAAATATTATGCTCAAGTAATTAATGCCTCTTTTTTATGCAGTTTTTGTGTCTTTTCCTATGTAGATGATCTCTTGACAGCTATACACAAGGATAGCTCAAATATTGTGCTAGACACAATCAACGCATTCTCTACTAGTTTATAATTTACCATAGAACAAGAAATAAACAAAGCGATTCCTTTCCTAGATATCATGAAAACAAGAATTGAAAACAACTTACTTTCAATTGATTGGTATCAAAAACTTACAAATTCCGGAAGAATTATTAATTATCTATCACAGCGTTCATTAAAACAGAAAATAGCCGTGTTAAGTCCTTAAAACATAGGGCACTAACAGTTAGTGTTCCTTGTTATCTTGACAAAAGTCTTGATATTTTTAAAACTATTGCTTTTAACAATTACCCCAACAATGTATTATTTACACACTAATCAAATATTGCATCCACAAATAGCATTAATTCCGATATTAAGTTTTACAACATATTGATGGTTTAAATCATAAATTAAAAAAGATGTTACAAAATGACAACTCAAAATTATAATTTTATTCTTTAAAAACTGTTAGTTCTTTATTACCTATCTTAAAGATCAAACTCCACTGCTTGATAGGTCTAATTAAATATATAAAGTTAATTGTTTAGGATGCTACATAGGACAAACAAAACAAAAACTAAGAAATCTGATCTCTAACCATAGAAATGATTACCAAATAACGAACGCAGATAAAACCAACAACATTGCTCTTATTACTCATTCGTTTACCACTGGTCACAATTTCGATTTCAGTAATGTCACTATTTTAGACTATGAAATAAATCTTAATAAAAGAATAATTTTTGAGATGCTATACAGGGTGATCTACCACGAGTGTGCCAAACTTCAGAGGCTGGTAATTTATCAAAAATAAATGAACTTTCATTAATCAACATATGTCCTAAAATGCATAATAAGGGAGCTACAACCCCTTGAAGGGGGTTGATGAATATCAATTTTTCGATTATAAGTCCAATATGGTGGTGATTAAAGAAATGAAATTTTCATGCATTACGGCCCCGATGTAGGCGCATAAAAGTACAAATTTCGTAATTAACAGCTTGCTTTATTGAGGTAGTTTTGAGGGGTAAGGTAGTTTTTTACCCTAAACTTTTTTGACATCACTTCCGAAGCAAAACTTTTTAAATAACATTATTTCCCATGCAATAACTCAGAAAAAATGTATTTTTTCAAAAATTTCTGTCACACCAGCCGTTTTTGAATAATTTGCGTTGAACGGCAATAAGGTTTTTCACGTGAAATAAACAACATTTTTATTACAAAATTAAAAATCAATGTACAACACAGAAATAACTGTACTTAATAGCTAAAAGAGTAACTGTTCAAAATGACCTCCTTGAGCACGAATACACGCCTCACAACGACGAATAACTGAATTATTAATTTCAGCCATGTCACCATTGTTTGTGATATAAGCTATACTATTATTGATCCTTTCCATCAAGTGCTGAATATTATTTATTTCCTCAAAATAAACTAACTGCTTCATATGCCCCTAGAAATAAAAATCTAGAAGTTTGAGATCGGGGAGAAGGAAGAGGCCATAAAACAGGACCACAGTTACCAATCCAGTTATTTCCAAAATTCCGATTCAACCATTCATTCACATGTCTTATTGCCGTTCAACGCAAATTATTCAAAAACGGCTGGTGTGACAGAAATTTTGAAAAGTACTTTTTTCTGAGTCATTGCATGGGAAATAATGTTATTTAAAAGTTTTGCTTCGGAAGTGACGTCAAAAAAAGTTTGGGGTAAAAAACTACCCTCACCCCTCAAAACTACCTCAACAAGGCAAGCTGTTAATTAGGAAATTTGTAATTTTATGCGCTTACATCGGGGCCGTAATGTATGAAAATTTCATTTTTTAATCGAAAAATTAGTATTCATCAACCCCGTTTAAGGGGTTGTAGCTCTCTTATTATGCCGTTTTAGACATATGTTTATTAATGAAAGTCCATTTATTTTTTGATAAATTACCAGCCTCAGAAGTTTGGCACACTCGTGGTAGATCACCCTGTATATAAAAAAATACGAAAAACTGCATAAACTTAAAAACAGACATTAATAACTTGAGCATAATATTTAAGAATCTCATTAAATTTAACTTTAACAATAGATTCATTCCATATGAAATCGTCTAATCGGTAAAGCCAGCTTATTTTAGATTTTGTTCAAAATTCCTGTGAGAATCTTCTTTAGGGTTCCAAAGAAGGAAATCCATCGTCATTTAATTTTCGCACGCGTCAGTTCTCGCCTACCCGATTTAAAGCATTTTAAATAACGTCATTTTTATGCTTTAATATTTTTAGCTGTAAAATTTTTTCTATTAAAAATATCTACACGTTCAAGAGGGCATTTCAAAGCTGAAAGATAGTAGTTTTTGTGCAAAGAATATAAATTCACACAATCAATACCCCGAAAAATAACACGGTGCTGAATAAACAAATGACTGATCTGTTTGCTTCTTTTAAACCAGCTGTACACGCACAAAGGATGAAAATAGCAAAACGAGCATTACATGCTTTTGAAGTTTAAGGTAAGAACTAGATACTTATTTTTATCTAGTAGCCAACACATTCATATTATAGCCTAAATATTGCGATTTTTTAAAATTTCAAAATTTCAAGCAGAGATTTATTTTATAAAGAGTAGGCCGACGAGTCAATTGTAGGTTTTATTTCTTCCATGAAAAGTGCACTTGATCTCTGAAAAATATTAGCTGGTTGCATTCAACAGTTGAGACACTGGAGTCAGTTAAGAATCACGAAAATCCGTAAAATACACGTATTTTCAGCACCCTGTTATTTTTTCGGGGTATTGATTGTGTGAATTTATATTCTTTGCACATAGATTACTATCTTTCAGCTTTGAAATGCCATGTTGAACGTGTAGATAGCTTTAATAGAAACATTTTTACAGCTAAAAACATTAAAGCATGAAAATGACGTTTTTTAAATGTTTTAATTCGGGCAGGCGGGAACTGACGCATGCGAGAATTAAATGACGGTGGATTTCTCTCTTTGGAACCCTAAAGAAGATTCTGACAAAGTTTAAGTAAAATCTAAAGTAATATTAGTACTTCTGAGAATAAATCATTAATAATTTGGACCATGGTATGTAGTAGGTCCACATTCAATTTCAATTATTTAAAAACAAGTACTTCTCCTTTTGATATGTCCGTATACTCGTATATGTCTGAAAAATAATAGATTACGTATATTTCATTTTAGTTCATATTCAATGCAAATTACAGGTGCCCCAAATTGTGTTTTCATTTAAATTATATTGATCAAGTATGCTTCTATATTTTTTAATTTATATATGTATATATATATATATATATATACTATACATATACATATATATATATATATATATATATATATATATATATATATATATATATATATATATATATATATATATATATATATATATATATATATATATATACCTATACATATACATATATATATATATATATATATATATATATATATATATATATATATATATATATATATATATATATATATATATATATATATATATATATATATATATATATATATGTATATGTATAGGTATATATATATATACATATATATATATATATATATATATATATATATATATATATATATATATATATATATATATATATATATATATATATATATATGTATAGGTATATATATATATATATACATATATAAATTAAAAAATATATAAGCATACTTGATCAATATAATTTAAATGAAAACACAATTTGGGACTTAATTTGCATAGAATATATATATATATATATATATATATATATATATATATATATATATATATATATATATATATATATATATATATATATATATATATATATATATATATATATATATATATATATATATATATATATATATATATATATATATATATATATATATATATATATATATATATATATATACGTAATATTAAATTTTATTTGTTTTAATTAATTATGTTATATCAAAAAAAAAAGTTATATCAATAAAAGTAATTTTTTGACGTTTCAAAAAAGTCACATTGGTGGAAAGTCACTAATATTTTTTTAGATATTTTAAATTTTAAAGTGTCAATCAAAATTTAAATTTTATGATGTTGCCTAAATTTGTACAAAATTTTAATTTATAGCTTTATTTAAGCATTTGAACACAATATTATAACGAGTTTGTATAACAGATCTGATTTATAATCTTTCATCACGAATAAATTTTTTTTGTAGTTAGAAATGAAATGTAGGGGCCCGGTAGACCCCGTTCCAGGGGACAGATTTTGCTCATCAACGAACTTAATCTCTTCCTTGACCTCTAAAATGTGTGTACCAAATTTAAAGCTTTATCTCAAGAACTATAGCTGCTATCGCGAACCACACAGACACATATACACAGACACACAGACAGAAAATTTTTCGTCTAAAATTTTGTGTATCATCATAATTCGTCGAGATTCGTCCAGAAATGCAATAAAAACTTTCAAAATTATTTTCACGAATACATACTTTCCTCTCTTTGAGGGGTGAGGAAGTAATACATACCGTCCTCATTTTGAGGGGTGAGGAAGTAATAATATAGTTGAGTCTTGTTTTATAATTATTGTATCCTAATCATAGTAGAGCTCTGAAGAAGATTAAATTATAGTCGAAATGTTACCGATTGAACTGAATTAGTTTCTTTTTTGTTCTACCCCAGGAACTTCCCATCAATAAATATTTTTCAAAGACACAAAAGATATCCCTTATGCATGATAATGTCCTTATAATATTCTCCTTGAATCAAAATACTTTAGGAATATTGTCATCAGTGACTACCATCAATATTTTCTTTAGACCTTGTGGGGTTGAGGCCAATAATTAAAATAAACTGTTTTTAAAGAAGTCGCCGTTTCGAAAATAATATGTTTCATCATCAGGACAATTTAAAATCGTTTGATGTTGTCAGTATAGTAAAAATAGTAGATAGAAAACATTATAGTGATAAAAACGATACACAGAACACAATACAACTGTTAATCTTGCATATCAAATACGAACTGTTCGGTGTTATGTTTAAAATGAAATATTTGATTTTGTTTTTGGTTACCTTTAACAGAAAAAGTTTAAGAGAAATTTATAGATTTATATTGGCCACATAATGGGTATGGTGCCTTAATGCATAAACGATCTAACAAAATATTATTTCATTTGTACCTGTTAGTTTTTTATTATTTTTTAATGCAAAATTAATTATTTTCATTATCTTTATACATGAGCATCTGAAAATCTTGAACTAAATTGGGTATAAATAAAGATATCGAGTTAATCTGTTTCATTACAATTATTACAGTATATTTACTGTTAATCAGCGAAAAAATCTAATAATGAATGTATAAGAAGACGTAAGGAGAACGAGTAAGAGAAGAAGACTAGGGAAAAAGGATTGTGCGTAAACAATGTTGTGTCGGGGGCCCTAGGGGGTCCTCCAAACGCCAATCAATGATATAGGGGCAGTGCGCGCGCGACGCACCTGTTCTAATGTAAGCGCCTATTCTATTCGCGACGCTTCCACGGGTCGGTCGTGATAATGTGAAAGGGTTATACCACGCTCTCGACAACTTGTTTATCTCTTGCGGCATGGTGTAAAGGTAAGCGAACTCTGTGTTGTTTGGATGTTCGCAAAGCACAATATATTTTTCTCACATTATTTATGTTTTATACAAAATTTCCTGCAAATTATTTATATAGCTACGTTTAATCCATTAAATATAATATAAAATAAAATGCTGTTCGAACAATTTTTTTTTAAATAAGGGAAAAATGCATTAATTTGATTCCCTATATTTTTAAAGGAATTAATAAATTATATAATTATTTAAATATGAATGAATGACTGAATAATTTTAAAATGTCTGGAAAATTCATTGAATTTTGTCAAATAATTATGTAAAAAACAACTAAGAGGAAAAATGTCCTTCATAAAAGTACAGAAAAAACATTAATAAAATAAGGAAAAATATATTAATAGAGATTGTAATTAAAATTCGTTGCTGCAATTGAGAAACGACTCAATATCTTCTTCATAGATAATATATTTACTTGTATTTTTTATATGTACAGTTTATAAAATGTCTTTTTTCGCTAGATATTAGAGTCAGAAATATTTTGGTTTATATTTACTATTTCTCTATAATTCTGTTGCCGAAATAAAATTAACATGTAATAAGAATATACCGTAGCAATTTTACGTGCCATTTAATTTATTGCACACTTTATTGGGTATTGAATAAATGAAGTTGCTATGTGTATAAAGGCAGAGGTAGAAGCTCGTAGATAAATAAACACAATAATAAATATAAACTGAGTAACAGGGTTGTTCTTATCACATTCCTGACATTTTGTCTTGGGTATTTAACTAACGAATTCGATACTCTCGTCAATAGCCGTCAGTCTTATCTCCCTTTCTTGTTTTCATCTTGACTTATAAATTTCACTGACGATATACTTTTCAAAAACAATGCTAAAAGTAGAGAATGTTGTGGGGGTGTAATTATTGATTTAATTAACTCTAATTAATTTACTTACAGTTATCAGAATGCTTACAAAATACGAAAAGAAAATACAAATTAGGAAAAAGCAAATTTACAATTAAACACATTTTAACTAATATTGGTTGTTGTTAATGGAATAAAAAAAATATATCTATAAATATATAAAATGTACCATTGAGATATCCTTGGTAGCCAATTCTCCAAGAGCGTATTAAAAAAATTATGCGTTGTTATAAAATTGATTTCTATTAAAGGTTACCTCCATCGAAACATTATTTAAGATGTCCTTTAGATAATTTTCCTGGATCTAACACCGCTAGTTTAAACCGCAAAAAAGAAATAAAAACAAGTCATATGATTTATCAGTCATGTTTAGAAATCACCCTAAAAATAATATTTTCGCAAACATACGGACGTGAAAAATAGTATTCTTTTTTTTAAATGGAACATTGCAAATATTTTTCTATAATAATACAATAATGTGGTACATATTATAGTTTTCTATATGTTTATGAGATGTAGATAAAACGCACAATGGATTAAACATTATAATGGAAGTACAGTGAGCACGAAAACATTTTGAATGGACATTATGCATACATTTGTTTTATGCACGATCGAGCGTTAATGTGTATTTTCGGATATTAAGTGCAACTTTATGGCCTGCGGGAACTATTATCGCCCTCGGCCGATAAAGTAATTTTATAGCCCGCTATGCTTGAACAAGCTTCTATTTATCAATTTCTACCGTTTTTGAAAATAAAAGAAACAGCAATTTGTTTATTAATTTTTACTTAATATATAACAAAGAAATTATCATTTAATTAGTGAAAAAAATACAATTTTGTGTTAACAATACAGTTAAAACAATTATTTATAGAAATATTAGGTTACACATTTTATCCTGTTGTACATAATTGCTGATTGCTACTTATTCTGCAGCAATCAACTCACCACAAGAATTATTTGAAACAATATCAAAAGGCTGTCATAATTTATTGTCAATATATTTATTTTCTTCATCACTATGACTACTAAAATTCATATTTTCTTAACAATCTTTCAACAATTAATAATCTAAAATATTTTTTTGTAAACTGTCATATAAATATGGTAACCATGGGACTGGCTTTATTTGACCACTACTAGGTAACTGCTACGAATTGCTTGATTTAAAACATTGAAGCAAAATTTTGCGTTAAATTAATGTTTCTTATTATTTTAAAAATTCGTGACCAATGTTAATATTGGAAATATATCTGGTCATACACAGGATGGACAAAACGGGCATATCAAAATTGTTAATTCAAATACCTCTAATGAACAATTCTTGTTTTAAAACATATTTTAGTTATTTATTTATATGTAAATCAAAACCAATCTAAGTTTGAAACTGACTTCTAAGCCGTTCGTGCATAAAATTTTGTATGTATCACGGGCGTAACAAGCGTTTATGGCCCTTGGCGTATAATAGCTCTCGGCTAAAGCTTCGGCTTAATATTTTCACGCCGCGGGCCATAAACGCTTACTTTACCCTTTGATACATAAATAACTATTAATGAAAAAATCTTAATTAACAAATAAACAACATAATATATTTTAGGATATTTTTATAAAAAATGTTAGAAATGTCTAATATTCTTACAATACGTCGCTTAAACTATGTCATTTTTAATAAAACATTTTTACATATGTTTTGAATCTTTTACAGTATCTTAATTTTTCTTGTCCTGAGATTAGGTTGTATGAGTATTCACTAATTTTCCTTGGATTCTAGCTCCGCCGTCTTTGTCTGTTTTAAAGATATAAAATGGCATATGTTAAATAGTGTCTCCTTGAAGATTTCTTTGAATATCTTTAAAAATACATGGTATTTAAAAAAATTTTACTTTTCATACCCTCTTACATTTATGAAAATTTTTAAACGAAATTTACGGAAAAAAAACTTTTTAAAACCCATTTTTTTAGTTTTTCTGTATGACAGTCGAGAAAATCATGGAAAAATTGATAATCAGGAAATTTGTAGTTTCCCTAAAACATTTTGCGTTTGAGTATACCTAAAAAACGAAAAATATTTTATAAAGGCAACTTTCTATTTTTTTAGTTTTTCATGATTTTCTCGGAAACTGTTTCAGATATGTACGTTTTTTTATCAATGCTTATTCATTACAAACATACGCAAAAGTGGCAAATTTAGACTGGTTCTATGTCTTTTTAGATAAGCGAGATAATAACAGTGAGACTTGAACTGATAATATGTACAAACAAATTTATATCAAAATATTAGGATTAAATAAAAATGAATTTTTTGTTGTGGTCCATTGCTCGAAATAGTAGATTGATTATATTTTATAGAAAATTATTGTTCTCCCTCAAAATTCCTTTATTGTTCTCCTTATATGTACAGTAATCATATTTCATTTGAACAAAACTGACGAAACTATTATTTATTTGTCAATCATCCATGCAAGAATAAATAAATTTATTTAACCTTCAAAGAAAATTAATGAAATGACAAAACAGTTTTCACTGGCGCATTCGGCATTTTCTCGAAACCATGCAATTATTTATTTATTTATTTATTTTACATACACATGCCTAACAGAATTTACATTCCAATTACAGGGTCAGAAATAGAGTACTAACATGATGTACATGTATATATATATATATATATATATATATATATATATATATATATATATATATATATATATATATATATATATATATATATATATATGACATATAAATCATATGAAATTAATATAAATTAAGGTGATTAATATAACAAAACAAAATTTTTACTTAATGCGACTTAGTTTACTTTTAAAAATACCAACATCTTTTGCAATAACTTAATAATTGCGGCACATAGTGTATAATGGAGAAAACATGAAAATATTTGTGTACACACTTGATACATAAAATAAAAATGTGATTCTAGTTGGCCTAGATAGTGCTCTAAAATTAATTTTTTTCCAATAGTTGTGGACAGTCTATCATATTGTATAAAAGTTTAAATAAAATTACAACATTGCATGTCTCTACGATGCGTCGGTAGAACTGTATGAGAGACGATTTAGCAACAATAGCCGATTATAACCTACATATGGTCCATTTTAAATGTAGCCATTTTAAAAACTTTCTTACTATTTCCCTCACAATATAAGAACCAATGAAATAGCAAAATTTTGAAAATTTGGACAAATAAGAACAAAGTTTCAGCAAAAATTGCATTCCAAATGAAAATTTTATATAAATAAAATAACAGAGAAAATTGCACTGGGCTTGTCAGCTAAAGCGTCAGTTGAATCATATTTCTTGTTCTATGTTTTGTTCTGGAAATAGTCTATTAAATATATTTCATGCATTAAAATAACCTGAAAATTCAGCATTCAAAGCGTGTTGTCTTTAAGAAACCGCATTCGCTTATTTTGATGTGATTTGATTGAAGAAGTATCCTGGACTGTGTCTCGAGCACATTTTGACAAATCACATCAAAATGAACTCAAGCAGTTTCTATGCAACATGTTTACATGCGCTGAATTTTCGATAATTTTTAATGCACTTAATATATTACTACAGAATATCTTCAATATTATTAATATGGATATCATAGCATGGGTCCCAAACCACAATTACGTACTCAAGCCTAGGTCGTATAGTTTATCCAATGTCAGTTTAAAACGATATAAAAAACAAGAGCGCGGCGTTCCTTTGTAAACTGACCTCGAACGCATGCCATCCATAGGCGCGCGTATCTTACTTTTCAATACATGCCCTACAATATTTTAAAAATCGTTAATTATACACATAACACTGACGCTGAATTTATAATATTTTAAACTGACATTGGATAAACTATACCAGTGTCTTGTATAAGTCCTTATTGTCGTATCGCTTAAGTTGCGCATGATAAAACAGTGCAATTTAAAGGATGACGATAGAATGTTTTTTTTGTATGCTCCCTAAAAGACAGTTAGGATTCAAATGTGACACCTAGATCTTTAAAATTGTGTCAACGTTCCATTGTAGTACCGTTAATATCGTAATCGAATTGTAACTTGTTTAACTTCCTGATAAACGAAACCATATTGCATTTACTGATATTTAAAGACAATCTATATTTGCTGCACCAGTTATTGAGTGAGTTTAAGTCTACATGTAATTTATTACAGTCGAATACTATCAATTTTATGTAATTTTCATATCAGCATATAAGAGAGATGTACATTGAAGGTCAAGTCATTTATGAATATGATAAACAATAAGGGGCCTAATACTGAACCCTGTGGAATGCCTGATTGAGATATAAATTTCGTAGATCTATGACCTTGGTATTATACAAATTGATTTCTGTTACGAAGATAGGATTCAAAAAATAAATTAATTCTAGGTTAAAGTCCAAGGAATCTAATTTTTTTAATAAGAGATCATGGTTTATTCTGTCGAATTCTTTAGAAAAATCCGCATAAATAACATCGACCTGTCCACCACCATCTATGATTTCCGCTAAGTACTGTGTTATGTAAAGTAGGTTCGTAATCGTGGAACATTGTGAGACAAACTCATGTTGACTGATACAGATGCGTCGATGGACTTGCGGATAAAGCGTGTTATTTAAGACAATTTCGAATACCTTACCAAAATTATTTATAATTGTTATTGCGGGGTACTTATATAAAATTTACTGCCTTTTTGCAAATTAGGCTAATTTTTGAGACTTTCCACTTATCAGAAAATGTATTTGTTGGCAAACATAGGTTAAAAATGTGACGGAATGGTGAAGCTAACACTCTTGAACAGTCTTTAAAAAAATACGCTGACGGCCAATCAGGACCTGCAGTAAGTTTCGGCTTAAATTTCTTAAAGGCATTTAACACAGCCTGTTCGGTTGCCGTTGTATTTGACATATTAATATTATCGTTTGTGTCAAAGGAATAGTTATCAGCAAATGAATTGGCAATATCATCCGGACTGTCAAGGATACTGTTGTTGTTGGTCATGGTGTTGGGTAATGAACTAGATTCCTTTTTATTGTTGACATATGCTCAAAAGCGTTTTGGGTCAAATGGTAATTTATCTTCGAGGGATTTTAAATAATTTTTTAAAAGACGCGTCTTATGTTTCTTAAAAATTTTAACTCTTCCTGATCAGCAGGATTATTAGGTTTTTTATAAATGCAGGAAGCCACCTCTTTTTGTTTTATATTGGTAATTATGTTTTTGGTAAACCAAAGAGGAAAATTTCTTTTTGAAGGATGTCATTGGTATAAATTTAGATACGTTGTTACTGATAACAGAGTATAAGTAATCCACAGTCTTATTAGCATTATCAATTTTATAAGGTTATTCTAGTTTGTCTTGAATAATTCAGTATAGAACCACATAAAGTAAAATTTTTTGTAATTGCATGACATCGAGCTTTGTTTGGGAGATTGGTTGTAGTGTGATTCAACATATAATTCGATATTTAATGGTGGGTGGTGTGGGGTTTAACTTCGTAGCAATTGGATTTTTTTACAACGAAAATTACATAAAACTAAATCTAATATTTTAGTTACTGGAGTTTATTATACAGTTAAATTGATTAAGATCATAAAAATTACTAAAATTATTCACGTTGATCATTTTACTTGGCCCTAGGTGAATTATTATGTACGCATTCATAATATTCAGAAATATTAAAGTCACCTAAAATTAATATGTCTGTAACCATAAATACTAGATAGGTTAGCCAGACAATCAAAAATTAAGTTATAAAGTTGCGTATTTAAATGATGTGGCATGTAGAACACTAGGATGGAAACAGTTTCAGCTCCTAATACGATCTTAATGCCAATTATATCTATACTTGGGTAATTTACAGTCTAAATTTATTGTTAACTTTTATTTAGTAGAATAAGAGAGCCTCCACCTCTAGTTAGACCTAATTGTTTAAATTTGCGATCGCATCGGAAATGGTTATAATTATCGGTACAAATCTGGGCATCAAATTTATGTGTGTCTAACCAGGCTTCTGTGAGGCATAACATATCATAATCGCAGTTTAGAAGGTTTACACCTATTGTAAAATATTGTGAATGAATACTGATTCCATTAATTTAAACCATTATTTCGTTTATTTCCAGAGACACGAAATATTAAGAACTTTCGCACTTGCTTCCATAAGTTATTGTAGAGAGTGACCCAGCTTTCAATCCCCAAACATATAGGGTGTACTCCGGGCATTTCCAGGCCTAAAATTAGGATAAAAGTTCATATAATCTTATGTACCCTATTCTTATTTATCCAAGACACTTTCCAAATATTTATAAAGCCGCTACTCGTAACGAGAGAATCATATTTAAATTTTTTAGAAAATGTATTACTTGAACTATTACAAGGTTTTAATACTAATATCAGACGAAATATGTGGTTCATTCAAGATGGAACACCTGCGCATTTTTCTATGGCTATGAGAAACCACTTAATGAAAGTTTTCTGTGTCATTGGATTGGACGTGAAACTGAATTCCCTTGGCTAGCTAGAAGTTCCGATCTAAATCCTTTAGACTTTCACTTATTAGTCTATATCTAATCCATTGTTTACACAAGTGAAATTAACACAAAAGTTGTGGAAGAAGAAAATCTTTTTCAAAAATTTTCTAATTTAATTATTTCCATTGACAAAATTTTATTTATTTTATTGATTAAATTTATTTTGTTTATCGACTTTATTTTAACATCTTAAATTACATTACCCTTTGTTTATACCCTCTAATCTGCCTTAAAACTGAATCTCGAAAACTTGTGATTTTATTGACTTTTAACAGGTACACCTTTTATGTAAAATTAAATTCTACGTAGGAATATGTTTTCAAAACCTCGTAAAGTGATGAACAGAAAAGTTAGGGTCCAAATATCAACCCGAGGAGGCGTATGTTTGGCCCTCTACAATGAGCAACAAATTAAGTAAGACCATCTTGTTTGTAGAGCTAAAAAATGGAGTCATCCCAAATGTCAACAAAATATTTTCTTTCGTTGAAATTATCAGAGAATATTGTTTTATCTATCTATATTCAAGTTGTATAGCATGGCCATTCGCACGAATGATATTTTAAAATGTCTCTTGTTATTTTAACAACAAAATTGATGGATAAACACTAAAACACTGCAAAATTAGATGACCTAACAGCAGTTTTTTTTTCAGTGTAAAAATAAATTAGCTTAGATATTTAACATTGTAAAATGTTTTAATCCAAGAGGCTGTCATTACTACAAATCAAGTTCCGTAGTTAGAACTCCCGATTTGCAGACAATATTTGGAATCATTTAAGACCCCTTTCTTGACATATTCGTTAGTTCTAGGTAAATGGGGAACACAATTCCAAAATAAAGCATCTTCATAAGCAGCATTGAAATTGTTCATCAAATACCTATGACATATTGAAACCATTTGGAAGATATAAAAAGATTTTTGTTTTTACAATATTTACACGGTAAAACGATATGTTTCCAATAGTTCGTTCGTTTAGTTAAATTGCAATTAACTACGCTGAAAATAAAAACTTTCATATAAATAATATATTACGTAAATAGTGGGAACTGCAATGCAGTATTGCAGATTGTGCAGTGAAATATAAAATCTAATTGAAATAGCGCCAACAACTCTACAAATGAATTACATTTGCATAGATATTTGTATTTATATATAATGGTAGTTACATGTGTAATTAATGAAGAGTCTATTTTTTTAAATAAGAATAATGTTAAGGAGATGGAGGTCACTGTTTCGTTAGAAATGTTTCCTAATAGGAATATATTATATGCCAAGAACAGCCAATAAAGTTAATAGAAATATACGACATGCTAAGAAAAGTGTTTCGAAAAGTTTTCCGCCCATAACAATTGATTTTCTGTCTAAACGAATACGAATATTATCAAATTTATATAAAAAGTTTTTGGATAGCAAATCTTCGAGAGCCTTTTGCCTATTTATGGCTCACATTGTGCCTAATAAGGGAAATATTCTAATTAGAAATTTAGTCTTAAATATTTTGCCAAAACAATCTACAATAACCAAATTTAAATTAATATCTCACATTGTATTACTTTGTCGGAATAATTGTTATATCTACAAATTATATTTTTTTCCTAAATGAAAACTATCTAAGATCACATAAAAGTAAATAAGAATACCGAGTTCTAAATCAGACTAAACTACATTTGTAGTATGCATTAGTTATGTGAAAAGATTGGTTGTATTAATAACTGGGGCAGGCTGTTCATACTTAAATTAGATATAAGGGCAAGAGAATGTAGTAGTGATATAATTAATGGAAAACTGTATACCGGGTGTAACAGGGTCACGGTACACCCCCTTTTCTTCTTTAGTTTTGAGGATAATTGATTGAAATTTGGGATATCCTATATACATAATAAGCGGCACTTTTTGACATACAATAGGCAAGGGGACAATTTTTTTTTATTACTTTAACAACATCTACAGTTTAAAATAATTGACCCGTATTTTTCTTTTTTTTTTTATTAAATGTCTTATGCTTAAAAAAATTCGTAAAGTTTAAGCGCTCTTTAAACGGTCAGATATTCCCGCATTTTCTCAAGCCAATTGTATTGGCTAGTATTCGCCGTGACGTAACAGCGTAGACAGCACAGATTCAGCGAGGAAACAAATGCTGCATTGCCATGTTTCTAAATAATTAAGATAATATTGTGTTGATGTAAAGCAATCCTTTATTATAGTATTATATTTCAGTATTAGTAAACCATTAGACATTAATCGATGGTTAAATATAGGGAATGCTTACATGCTTTGTGTTTATATTTGTGTTAAAAGAAATTATTTTAAAAGGCCAGATATTAAACTTCAGGGAACATGCTTCTTTTTTAGAAATTTGGCAACGGAGCTAGTTGAATATTTAACCTTAATGTTTTGTTTGTTGTTTTGTATATCATTACATTATTTTGAAACTTAAATGTCTGTAAAGAAGTGTTTTGTACCTGGTTGTGGAAATGTTAGTGAAGTTACAGTTACGCAAATTTACATTATCAATAATTATAACACCTGCACTATAATAACCTTGTTTTAGTTTTCTACCCTGGAATGCGCGCGTCGTATCTACGCTGTTACGTCATTATGAGACCGCCGATTGCTTTCATTTGAAATACATCCTCATTTCCAGCATTTTCATTTCACAATTAAACAAAATATGGTTACTAAAATTATATTTTAGTAATATTTATAGTGAATTAAAGGTCTCTACTATAATACCATGATGTTTCTTTTTGTAATTTTGATTACAGTCCCCTCGCCTATTGATTTTTTTTCACTTCCGGTTTCGCCGGCAGCGACACTAACTTTCGAATTTAAGCGGAACATCCTGTATATTACTGCATATTTAAATTCTGCATCATTTTCTGAATCCAACGATACCAAATAAGTGACATTTCAAACGTCAGTATTTTTTTATAATATAATTTTTAGTTTTCAATTTAAGTATACCATGACGGTTCCGATTTATTCTAAATGACCCGTGTAATGCTAGAAAAATCGAAATCCCATCAATAATACTAAATTACATGATTTATCAGCAAATAAAGTTCATCAAAATGGTTTTTGGGAAAACAAAATTTTTTCAAATGTAACCATATTGGTATCGTGGTACCATTTATTAGTACTATTAATAAGGAATTTATTCATATATCGTATTAAAATGTGCGATAAATACAAACAAAATTACAGCTAAAAGAAAATAAAATATAATTTTGTTCTAATTACCTTGTTATACATAAGGTGGCTTTGGAATACAAAAAAATGAACACAAAACATTACAACCGTTGTTCAAAATGATGTCCATTAATGTCAATGCACCTCTGAACTCGCATAGCTGTTCCTCGAAGAACGTTCGCCAATTGCTGGGCCGTTATGCTATTAATTGCGCGTCTTACTCGTAGTTCCAGGTCTTGATGGATTGTGACGGCGGTTGCGTAGACAATAATTTGTTAAATGACCCCAAACAAAGAAATCAAGGGATGTTAAATCAGGTGACCTTGGAGGCCACCTCACAGGATCATTCGTCGAAATTGCGTTTTCTCCGAATCTCCGTTGAAGGTAATCAATTACTATCCTTGAATTATAGGGAGGAGCACCATCTTGTTGGAAATACATGCCCTGTCGTAAATAGAAAGGTAATTCAGCTGAACTGTTCTCAATTTCATTTTGCAGAAATCCCAAGTATCTGGCACCAGTCTGGGGACCCTCAAATATTATTGGACCAATGATTCTACTACCGATTATTCCAAGCCAAACATTGAAACCGAACCGCACTTGAAAGTTACCCTCCCGTAATAAATTTTGATTTTCTTGTGGCCAATATTTTGTATTTGGTCGGTAAAATAATCCCAAATTTATAAGCCTAGACTCGTCCGAAAATAAAATCATTCCCAAAAAATCATTGTTTGGCTGCACGTTATTCTGCAAAATCCAATTGCAATATTCCATCCTACGGTCGTAATCATTTTCGTACAAGTGCTGGTGCAATTGGTATTTAAAGGATTTATAGTGGTATTTGTGCAAAATTCGGCTTACTGTTTAGTGACTGATTTCCAATTCAAACCTAATTTGCTTTAAAGACACAATCTTATCAACTTCTACTTGAACCAAAACATTAATTTTCGTTCCGTCGTCAAGAATGAAATTTTCTTCGGGGTCCTTGTTGGGCTCACTTCGGAATTGATTTTCAAGACGATTAAAATAATTTCTCGCTGGACATTGTCTATCACGATATCGTTCGACATAAAGTGTCTAGTGTTTCATAATAATTAACATGTCCACGTTTTCATCTCTTGTATAAATTTGTGACATTTTGAACACAATTAAAAAGAATTTTAAACAATTTATAAAGACAGATAAAAATAAAAACACCGGTAAACCAACAAATGTTTGATAAGCTAAATATTTCATTGTTTTCAAGGCCACCTTAGTTAGTTACTTCTTAATATTTAATTTAAATTAGAACAAAACTGTATTTTCTTATTTTCTTTTAGCTGTAATATTGTTTGTATTTATCACACATTTAAGACGACATATGAATAAATTCCTTATTAATAGTACCAGAGACTCTTTAGTACTAATAAATGGTACCACGGTACCAATATGGTTCCATTTGAAAAAATTGAGTTTTGTCCCAGAAACCATTTTGATGACCATTATTTGCTCATAAATCACGTAATTTAGTATTTTTACGGAATTTTGATTTTCTAGCATTACACGGGTAGTTTAGAATAAATCGGAATCGTGATGGCACATTTAAATGGAAAACTAAAAATTATATTAAAAAAAAATATTGACTTTTGATATGTCACTTATCGTATCGTTGGATTCAGAAAATTATGCAAAATTCAAAAATGCAATAATATGCAGGGTGTTCCATTTAGAAATCGAAAGGATGTGTCACTTCTGGCAAAACCGGAAGTAAAAAAAATCACTTGCATGTCAAAAAGTGCCGTTTATTATGTATATAGGATATCCCAAATTTCAATTAATTATTTTCAAAACTAAAGGAGAAAAGGGGGGTGTACCATGATCTTGTTACACCCGGTATAGCCAACGACAAAGAAAAATAAAAATGTTATACTTCACTTTAACAAACTAAAAAATAATAATCATTCAATAAATCGTCTGGTACTATTCACACTGATACTAACATATTATCTAGCATCCCACTGAGTGCCGTAACTTGTAAAAATTTTTGTATACATTACTAACACTGGAAGCTCTTGAAATAAACTACAATTTGTACAAGGACATGTTTTTATATTAGGCGTCTTAATAAAACAAACATTTGTTTATAAAAGAATTAAAGAATAAATAATAGTTAATTAGTGAATAGTGTTATATCACGATAGAAACTGTGAGTAAAACAAAGAAAAATCGTCTCGCTAGGTTCATTAGTTATTAAAGTAATTCCTGAAGTAAGTTGGAAACTTTGAAGTTTCCACAACTCAATGTATATTTTGCCAATCAAGTTGGAATCATCTGGAGATTATAAAAACTTAAATAAAACATTATCTATTTAAACCTATGATTTTGTCATGGTTCAACAAACCTATACTAACTAGTCGCGGTGACGTCACCGTGATTCATTAACCAGTAAAACGGACTATTTTGGATAAGTCTCATGCCACTATTCATACATTTTGTAATTTCTAAGCTTTCAAATGTATTCAACTGCCTATTATTTGATAATTTTTTTTTTTTTTTTGACACTTAGACATGGTCCAATCAGCCAGAACCTAATTATTGACTGTAGGGTCGAAGCTGCATTATTATTATTAGTATCTTATGTACATCATTCATTATTCATTATTCCATTTACCTAATCTCCATTTCTTACTTTTTAATTATTATTATTTTCATCTTTGTCCTATGAGCCACCAGACGGGACATAAGGGTGATTTTTACGTAAGGATAGTTCACAAGGGCATACACTTCTCGCCTAGGGACCTGTCAAGGCATTTTTAATTAATTACAAACAGGATTAGGCCACGGGTAACAGGGGAAACAACAAAAGGTTAGACAAAAGGAAGTAAGTGTAGTGTATATAGTAGGTACCTACTACATATCTACCTATACTTAAATTTTTAGTCCAGTTTTGCTTAAAAATTGGATTATGCATTGTAGTACTTCAGTTTTATCTTGACTTAAGACATAGACTAAATTAAATGGAGCCATAACTCCACATTTAATAAGGTTTGTGTATGAGTTGTTGCATTCATTTATATATTCGTTACAGTTAAAAATTATATGGTCTAAATCTCCCTCTGTGTTACAATGTTCACACATGTTTGATGGAATAATTTTGAGCCTGGCAAGGTGCGCAGGGTACCGTCCGTGACCAAACTTCCAATCTGTTGATTATGGTGATGTATTTTCGGGGAATATTGAGGTTATCGTGCCAAAACTTTTGTGGTATTTTTGGCTGAATTAGCGTATATCTTGTAGGGGTTGTAAGCAAGATGCGACCATTTTTTCTTCATTTTGTTTTTTAATACATTTGTACAGTCATTTATACTTATATCATTTGTTACATCCATTCCATGTTTAATACTCTCTTTTGCCAGAGAATCAACTAGTTCATTAAAATATAATCCATTATGTTCTTTAATCCACACAAACGAAATATTGCCTCCATTTGATGTCCATTCATATAGCAGTGATTTAATTTTTATAATGTAAGGATCTAAAGCGACGTTTGGGTTGTAGCTATTTTTTATAGCTGATAAAACAGAGAGTGAGTCGGAGAGTATGACTGAATACTTTGTATTTGTTAGATATAATATATTTTATGCACTGCAATATTGCAAAGGCTTCAGCGGAGAAAATTGACATGTCCAGAGGTAGGTTAAACATTGACTGTGTGTTTTCCTGGGGACAGAAATAGGCGCAGCCTGTGCCCTCGTGAGATTTGGACGCATCAGTATATATTGTGATTCGATAAGGTATTTTTTCTAAAGTTTCTAACAGAACACTGCGGCTGAGCGTGTGGTTTTCTGAGTATTTAGGGATTATGACTGTGTTAATACTGGATAAATCAAAGTAATTGTGTTCGGGGTTAGAGGGGGTACAATTTATCTAGACGTTCAAAATATTTGCATATCTGACGAAAGGCCGTACATAATTGTGGAGAGTTTTTTTTTAACCAAAATTTGTTACACAGATCGAAATTATTTAATTTGTATAATTTGATGTTGAACAATAGTGGGCTTAACACCGACCCTTGAGGAAGGCCCACCGATACCAATCGTGGACCCATCCTCTCATTATTTTCACTTCTGACATACAGTTCTCTATTATATAATAATTTAGTAATGGTGTACGCTATGTGTTTTGGAATGAAAAATTCTAGTAATTTTTTTTCAAGAATATGTAAGTTAACAGAATCATATGCTCCTTGGATATCCAAAAAAATAGCTCCTAGGTAGTCATTTCTTGAAAAACATAACTGGATATCTGTAACTATGTTGGCAACAGCATTTAGGGTCCCGAAACCCTGTTTAAAACCAAATTGATTTTGGGGCAGAGGATTATTTTTATTTAACATCATTCTAGTCTGATTTTTACCATCCGTTCAAATATTTTAAGAATACAGGAAAGTAGAGATATAGGGCGATATGATTCATACTTATTGGGATCTTTGTTTGGTTTAAGTATAGGAATAATAATTATTTTTTTCCAGGCTTCTATACATTCACCTTTTACCCAAACGTCGTTGGAAATTTCTAGGAGGAATTTTTTTGCATTTAGCGGGAGGTGTGTTAGCATTGGACATATAATCTCATCAAATCCTGGTGCAGTATTACTTGCCATTTTTATAGCCCAGTTCAGTTCGGTTATTGTAAATGGTTTGGATATGGGACTCGAATTTTCAACCGAAAATTTGTTCTCAAAATTATCGTTATACCTTAGTAAAGAATTCCTCCAACTATTCATAATTATCACATTTTTTGTTATTTTGTATAGGAATTCTTTGTATAACTTTAGCTTGTTTCCATAACTCGTTGACTGGGGTATTTTTATTTAATTTTGAGCACCATTCTTGCCAATTCTGTTTAGCTTTGTGTTTAAAGAGTTTTTTTGTTTGCACATAATAAAATTTTCGAACGTACCGTTTACTTTGTATAAATATTGGGCTGCTTTCCTTTATTCAATAGCTTTTTGACATTCATCGTCCCACCATGGAGGTGGTGGTCGATTTTTCATTTTAAAAGATAATTTCTATTATATTTCTGTTTAATCTTAATTTGTACATATCTATCTTATGGTTGTTCAAATGTATTATGACAACACTTGATTTATCTGGTTTTCATATTTGCTTTAAACCTAGCAAAAATTGGATAAGACGAAAAAACCTTTAGTTGTAGTTTTCAATACTTAGTAATTTTTTCTCGTTCATTACAAAATAAAATACTATTAATTATGTGGGAATATCGAAATAATTTTTATATTAAACATTTTGTTTATATTAATTTTGATGGAAAGCCACCTAAATCCGCCAGTGAAAAAAGTGTGAACAAAATATAAAATGCCACAAACAAATTATTGGAGAATAAAATTACTTTTAAAAGAAAATGAAGACCAGGTAGAGAGGTTGCGTATTTTTATAGAAAGTCCCAAGAAGAAAAAAAATTGTATAACTGATTCTATAAAATGAATTTATTACCTCTTTTCGAAATGTAAAAAATATGTGTCGTATTCACTGATTCCTGTTTAAGTTTTATTTCAGAAACGCGTTCAGTTATTTTCCAAGAATATTTCTTGTTTTATTAATAATTCCATATTTATTTTATAAAACAAGTTAATTTACCCCATAAAACAGTTGTTGCTTTGTAAAAAAATTAATATACCGTGTGTCCCAAATTCAATGCTCACCATTGCGATCTCGGAAACTGTAATGGCTACAAGGACGGTTAAATGGGATAAGTTTTAGCAGATTTTATGCTGATTCCAAATCCGGTAAGAGATCACGACTAACTGAAGCCGTTTTTGGGATTTTTCAAAAAAAAAACGAAAATTTTGTGATTTCTGTTTTTGGTTATAGCCAAGTAATCCTTGGTCAGACAGGTTTTAGACCTTTACATTATTAGGACACTTTTTGGAAACCAATATTTTGGTGTAGAAACGAATGTTCGATACCTATTCTTTTGCTTTCGAGATATCCGAGGTAACTTTTGTTTTTCTTATGGCAGCCATATTGGATTTTTGTTTTTCATATTGCGCTTAAAAAGAGATTTCAAATGATGTATCATATGCCGGGGAAAAATTGTTTTTCAAGGAACTAATTTAAGAAAAGTTATCCATGCCTAACAAAACAAAATAATAGGTCATGGAAAATGGCCTAGTATTTATTATGAAATGTTATTTTAGTTTCATGGACCTAATACCAACCATTATAAAAAATAACAGTAATATTAAATACAAAATACAAATTTTTTGGGTTATTAGGTCCAATGTAATTAAAACACTACTTTAGTTCCCAAACACTTATTCATCCCTTATCTACAGTAAGTTTAACAGTGCTAAAAAATAATCTCAGTAGTGTCACAGCCTCGACGAGAATAACACACATTTCAAGAAGTATATAAACATTTCTCATTTTTGTATGCGCCGATATACTGAGTATTTTTTCAATAAACTCAATATTATAGCTACGAAGTATGTTCCTGCCATTATGTTTTTTATGCACGAGAAACACTAAATTTTAATGTGAGTATTTGTTTATAATTTTTATATATCACTAACCTATAACTAATTAATTCTAAATAAGAATTGAAGTGCCTAAAATAAGTACATGGTTCCTACAATCTGTTATAGAATAATTAATTAACTGTTCAATATTATTTCTTCACTATTAGTTTGGATTAGAATTTATCACCCATATATAGACCAGTCAAATTAAGCAAAAATCAGGCCCATTTTCACGATAATTTCCAACCATTCCCGACCAATACCATTCGATTCAGTTTTTTTTTTGAATTCTTATGGTCAATTTTTTCAGTAAGTTATATGGGCAAGAATTTAATTTATAAACAATTAAAGTTTAGAAAATGATGAAAATCCATGTGTTTAAATATTCAACTTCAAACGCTGCGAAAACGGCAACAGATAGAGAAAAATTGCTCAGAACATTTTTTATAGAGCGTTAAATTCCCTTCAAAAAAGTCCACGACGGCATATCTCTACGATGAATAGTTAAGGCGTTACAATGAGTTACTGCGCGTAGTTAACTTTAAAATGTGTCCATGTATATTTGTACAATGGGCCCGTTGTACCCTAGAGGGGGAGGGTAGTCTAGTTTGGAACACCTGCTTCTCAAGAATGCTAGGAGCGTATATGTAGATACCCTCAGGCACAAGGCACTATAGTACTTGGTATTATAACTTATAATAATTTTCCAGGTCTTTGAGTATGCATAAAAGTATATAATAATTATATCTAGACCAAAGAAGTGATAAATACATTTGCTAACGTTGTAAAAATAAGAAAATTATGAAAGATTTACAGCAAGTCTACTTTAAAATTTTCTGTGCAGGCGGCCATTATGCGGCGTACGAGTCTGTTGATCGCGCATGCGCGTTACTTGTACAGCTGACTGATATACAGCAGAAAAATATTAAATATTTAACTCATTGTAACGCCTTAACTATTCATCGTAGAGATATGCCGTCGCGGACTTTTTAAGGGAATTGTAACGCCTATAAAAAATGTTCCGAGCAATTTGTCTCTATCTGTTGCTGTTTTCGCAACGTTTGAAGTTGAATATTCAGAAACATCGATTTTCATCATTTTCACAACTTCAATTGTTTATAAGTTATATTCTTGCTCATATAACGTACGGCAAAATTGACCATGAGAATTCAAAAAACATACTGAATCGAATGGTATTGGTCGGGAATGCGTGAAATTATCGTTTTGAAAACCCTTAATTTGACTAGTCTAATAGTTATAGAATAACTTACAATCAATTTATTTATATCTTACAGTGCCCTGAGGATGGTAATAAATTATACCGAAACGCGGCAAGTTAATATGGTAGTGTTTTAGTTACATTGAACCTAATAACCCAAAAAATTTGTACTTAATATTTAAATTGTGGTCTGGAAATTATTATTATAGTAATATTAAAGTTACCAGTTTGACATATTTAAATAATTTAAATTTTCTGTTAAAATACTGAACATAATCCATATGGAGAAAATTTTTTTAATTACAGCAAATTAACATAATAGAAGAAATTATAGTAAAGAAGTAAGAAGATTTAATAAAACTGTTCAATATGACCTCCATTTAGCTGAATATATTTTGGGCAACTACGTCTAACTGAGCTGATTGCTCTTCTGAGAGTATTGGCATTTGTTGTGCCGAGAATGTCCCTAACTCTGTCTTCCAAAATATCGATAATTCCCGGGCTTTCAAAATCATATACTTCATTTTTCACCGTACCCCATAAATAAAAATGAGGAGCCGTTGTATCAGGTGTGCGGAGAGGCTACAATACTAGTCCCTTATTTGAAATTATGCAATTACCAAATTTTACCTGGAATATCCGTCTAACATTATTAGTATTATGTGCGGGAAAGCCATCTTGTTGGAACCACAATTCATTTATTACTTGTTCTTGTAAAAAGTTGTCTTATTTTGGGTGAAAACTTGATTTTCTAAAATGATAGTTGTGTTTGTTAAAGACTCCACAATTTGTAAAACTTTCATCGGTCCATATAACTCTCGATTGAAAATCAGGTTGTTCTGCGCATTTCTGATCAAACCAACGACAAAATTCAAATCTTCTACCAAAATTATTACTGTTTAAAGTTTGGACAATCGTAGGTTTGTACCGATAACATTTCCTTTGTTTTAATGTCTTGTGTACAGCTGTCTTAGGAATATTTGTTTCGCCTGCAATTTGTCTCAATGATATGCGGGGATTATTGTTAACAGCTTCGAGAACATTATTTGTGCGGTCAACATTAACAATATCATACTGGCCTCTTTTATTCAGAACTCCCGTAATTTAAAAACTTGTTTGCAATTCTTGCAAAAACTGTTCTATGTGGTTGCATTCTCTCCGGAAATGTTTCTAGATAGGAAACCGATGCGTTTTGCGAATTTCTATTTACTTTTAAATAACATTCTAATATATGAAATTTTTTTTTCATTTGAGAATTTATGCACCATTTTGCAATAATCACACTTGAACAGTAATAATAAGTATTCTTGAACAATTTACAATAATGCCAGTACTATTTAGGGAAGAACTGCCAACTAACAGTAATGCTTATTATTTGTTTTAAACCACAGACTACTAAATTTTATTAAAACTTATGTGTGAATTTGGTCGTTTTTAAAAAAGCATTCTTCAAATTTTACTATTTACTAACTTCTTTTGCATGCAAGAATACCCTTGATGAAGAGAATTTCTTTGTTCAAATTTTGAACACTATTGACAATTTTATGACAAATAAAACCTTAATGATCGTCTAAAAATTGATATGTTTAGAAAATTGTACAAATAAAGCAATTTACGGTAGATTTTAAATACATAGATAATAATTAGTCGCCGTCTGAATAAGCAACTTTTTTGTCTCTGGCTTTACAAAAACTTTTTTATTTTCCATGGCCTACTATTTTGTTTTTGTTAAGCAATGGATAAATTTTCTTAAACTAGTCCCTTGAAAAACAATTTTTCCTCGGCATGTAATACATCAGTTGAAAGCTCTTTTTAAGCACAATCTGAGAAATGGAAAATCCAATATGGCTGCCATAAGAAAAACAAAAGTTACCTCGGATATCTCGAAAACAAAAGAATATCGAACATTCGTTTCCACACCAAAATATTAGTCTCCAAAAAGTGCCCTAATAATGGAAAAGTCCAAAACCTGTCTGACCAAGGATTATTTGGCTACAGCCAAAATTTTCGTTTTTTTTTTTTTGGAAAATCTCAAAAAAACGGTTTCAGTTAGCCGTGATTTCTTAACGAATTTGGAATCCGATCCTGTAGCTCGTTTCCGAGATCCCAATGGTGAGCATCGAATTTGGGACACACGGTATATATTTATTTTATTATAATATATGTAATTATTTATGACAAAATAAGTAACCAACTATAATATCCTTCAGACTTCTATTGCTAAAAAATAACACGAATTAAAATTAATGCAGTTAAAAATATTTTAAAAATTTTTTTTAAATCGGTGTTATAAGGATATTGGTTTGGTTAAAACGTCTGGCTTTTTATTATTAAACCTGTTTTACGCAATCGTTCATTTTAAAACAAAATCGGTAGTATAGTTACGTAGGATTCAAAGTATTTCGCAAACCCTTTGAGAATATTCACTACGTTGCATTATCTTGTATTTGTGCAGATACAGAACAACAAACCAAGTACACATAGAAAGGCGAATAAACACAGATAATTAAATGAGATGTATTTTCGTAATTGCGTAATTTAATTTTAAATTCACCTCATTCAACACAATTATTGTAATGTAAAGTTAATTATACAGTATTCAACATTACATAATGTAAAATTTTTATAAAAGCAATATATAAATTTATTTGGTTCTATAATGTTAAGAGAGGCGAATTATACAGGGTGGGGCAATAGTGCGTCTGACTTCGATATCTCAAATTCTACGATAGCTACAATTAAAAAAAAAATACAGGTAACCTAGATAAAAATGTCTATAACCAGACATTATTTTCGAATATACAGGGTGAGCCTAGACGAAATTACAGGACCAAGTGCCTTTTTTTTTTAAATGGAATGCTATGTAAATCGGTAAATTTTTTAAAGCCTCTTTCTAGACTCTATTCATTCCTATATTGTTATTGACTATCTCCCGACCACTTCAATATAATAAATTTTTTTGGTGAAATAATACCATCTATTGCATATTGAAAAAATTACCAAAGTCACAATTATGGGTTTTAAGAAAAACTTGTGTAAATACTAGTTACAAGACATCTAATTAATGTTTTTGAATCATTTTTACTTCCTAAAATTGTACAGGGTGGCCAAAAATTATTCTTAAATTAAGAACTTTTTAAATTGAATTTTCTCAATTTTTTTCAAATGGTATGTTTTTCAACGATGTGATGTAGAAATGAAAATAAAACATTTTTTTGTAAGTGCTTCCCTATGGCTAATTGCAACCATTTTCGTCTTATTAAGCAATAAGTACAACATTCAAGAATAAACTTAAAAAATGAAGGTTTCCTTAAATAATTCATTAGAAAAAATTATAATAAGTGCTCCACATGTTGCCAATTTGGATTGACACGCATCTCTATGAATAGAGTCTAGAAAGAGGCTTCAAAAAATGTATTGATATACATAGCATTCCAATTAAAAAAAAGCACTTGATCCTGTAATATCGTCTTGGCTCGCCCTGTATACTGGAAAGTAATTTCCGGTTATAGACTTTTTTATCCAGTTTACTTGTATTTTTTTTCTAGCTATCGTAGAACTCGAGATCTCGAAGTTCGACGCACTTTTGCCCCACTCTGCATATTTCTTTTTTAAAGACTCTAAAATAGTTAAATAATACACTATCTAAACTTATGATGAAATAAATTCTATATCTCGATTACAAATTGTTTGAAGACAATCCTCACATAGGTCGATTTTTGTTTTTAAACCGACAATTTTGACATAAAATTTCATACCCTCTTTCATTACAATCACTCGAAAATTTTAATTGACACACGGGGTTCAGTTATACCTTGTTTAAAAGGTATATTAATTTTCTATACATTGGTTTTAAATTGAATGAATTCGGTTAATCCTTGTAGAATATAGAGAGTTTTGAAGATGTTACGATCTCGTAAATTCAATTTCTTTGAAATCGTAAGTACCCAATTTCTAGAACTAAGTTTTTTTAAATAAGATACAAGTACGTAGGTATATAACATGCAAAAAAACTGTTTTACTTAAACTCTGTGAACTTGGTCTAATATTATTACTAGATACTGCACTATGACTTCAGTGTTTATTAATCAACATAATTATTAATTCCCTAGTAACCGATTGTTAAATTTATCGCCTATCTACCTCTGTATTTTGAAAAATTAGAAATGATACTTTTTAACAATGAATTACAAAAACGTATGAGTATAAAACTGATGAGTTTTAGTAGGCTTCGCTTCGTAGGTCAATTATTTTCACGTTGCATGCTTGAAGCACCTCCTTTTCGCAATTTATTGCATAATTAACTATTATCACATTTCTCGAAAACGATGTATTTTAGACATATACTACAAGAGTAAATTTTTACTAATTAATGCACCTGCATGTATGCTGTGCATTTTTGTAACACCCTGTATAGTATGCATAGTTTCCGAGAAATGACAAAATAGTACATTGTATGAAGAAAATCCCTTTAAAAATTAGTACATATTTTAATATAAAACCGTCTAACGTAAGTCAATAAAATTTAGTGAGTGATTTACCGCTGACAGATTACATACAATTTTCTGAAGCCTTTCTGCTCCGTCGTTTTTGCAATTATCGTCATTAGAGTCGAATGTCAATACATTTGAATCCACATTTTTAGTTTTTTAATTAATTGGAGTTGCAGAACAATGGGTTTACGTAACTCTTACTTACCCCTTCATGAAACGCGGTGTGGTGAAACTGATTGCTAGATAGGGAGGAGTGAATCGTGATGGGTGAATTTGATTCTGTCAGGTAAAGAGAAGCCAAGACGACACGGATGTAGCCGAAATAAATTAACCACGAAATTAATTGTGTCAAAATCAATACTTACAACTACATTAGGACTAAAGCAACAAGACAACTGCATAAGCAGGATAAAATCAAAGTAGATCTACATGTTGATTTCGTCAAATAAAATTAAAAAATAGCAAATATTGGTTATTAACACAACAATTATAAGAAACAAATGATAAAAGATTTTTGTGTCTAGAATTTTATGCTCTCAAAACTTAAAAGATTATTTTTGTATACGAGTTAAAATTAAAAAACCGCGCAATTAAGACTGCCAATAACCATTTTTCGAAAATGGTGTGGAAACTTTACTCGAATTAATTATGTTATTTGATGTGTTCATAAAGTGGCAATACATGTATCTTCACAACATATCGACTCTACTGGGAACTAAAATCACCAGGGCGCATATGGGTCTGCGATTAGTCAAGTAAAAGTTAGCTGATTTTTTATTTGTTTACTTTTGTTTTATTTGCTTTTGTGGGTTCTTTCTTAGATAGAAAAACACATATTATTACATTAATCAAAAGTTGGCAAGTAAAATCAATAAATTTAACCTATTTTGCACTATTTTTTGCTAATCTATGTGAGTACCGAACCTAAAAATGTCATCCTTATAACTATATACTTTTTGTATTATAGTCCTCTAGCTTGAAATTGACACGCATTGCCGAAAATAATGCAAGTCCTATCAATTATACTTTCTCCAATACTTTTCTTCTATTTTCTTTACGATACTACAGTAATTGTCACCAATAACTGTGTATGAACAAACCCCACGTCTTTCTTGGGAAAATAGTGAACGTGGATTGTGCAAGCCACATTTTTCCTTGAGTGAAAATTAAGCACACAACAATTTGTATTATGCGCTGTTTTATTCAGCATATTGTGAAATAAACGTTGAAGAAATAATAAAAAAAAATGTAAACCTTGACAAACGACTATACAAATATGATCAAACGAACGTAAACAAAGAGCATTACTCGTTTAGTGAAAGTGCGATTTTATAAAAAAAGTAAACTATAGGCTATCTCACTATAATATTACTAAATTGGGTTAGTGATTAATTAAACAGGTTAATTAGTTGAGTTGGCTAAAATTGATTAAAAAGACTAAATTCTTAATAAGATCAGTTTGTCCTTATTTGTAATTTGCAATTATCGACTAATTGACGGAAATTGATGATCGACTGGTTTGTATTGTGATCAAATAATTAAATTTAGTTAATTAATCGAGTCTATAGTCATTCCACTAACTCTTAATGACCTCTTATGCAATCAAATATCCGAAAAAGAAAAGCGAGTCGGCTATTTACAAGATATGAATGGAAAGTCACTTTTTCTACTTTATTTTAATCATAATTATTTTTAATTAATATACATTGTGGGCCATTTTGGTGATACATGGATCTCGGAAACTATAAGAGATAGAAAAATGGTTAAATGGGGAAACTTTTAGACTATTTTGTTACCAACTAATATTAGCCAAACTCAAAACTATTCCAGCTATTGGGAGTTTTGAGATATTGTCGGAAAAGTTGAATGTTGTATTTTCTACTATCAGCTATAACTTTTTTATTTTTCAGTATTTTTGAAATCTTTGAAAACATTCTTAAAGCAACTTTAGCTGTCTAGTTAAATTTTAGTTTCAACGTTTCGATTATTGAGGACCATCATCAGGTTTATTTCTTCTTATATGTATTTTTTACTAATTAAAAAGAGCTCGATTTTCAACGATGTTTGTAGACAAAAAATATATAATTCTTTAAAGAAAATGGTAAAAACTAATTTTTACAATTTACCAGGGGTAGATGCATTAATAGCAAATACAAAAAAAGTATTTCTCAAATCTCCTAAACGGCTTCGAGCATTTCACACACTGTGTCCTGGTATTCCGGAACCACCAGAGCCGATTCTTACACGTTGGGGAACGTAGTTGAAGGCAGCTTGTTATTATGCTGAATATTTTCAACAAATAAAAGCTGTGATACTACAGTTCAACCCTAACGAGGCTGTAGCTATTAAGGAAAGCCAGACAGGCTTTCAAGATGTTTCCTTTGAAACAGATTTAAAAACTATTTATAACAATTATTATAGAGGACTACACGACGCAATAGAAAAATTGCAAGATACTTCGTTGTCGTTAGTGGAATCCCTGCAAATAGTGGACGACGTAAATACACAGCTACAGACTATAAATGACGCAAAAAATAAGCCCGTTATTGAAAGATTCGAGAGTGTATTACGGAAAGATCCTGATTTTACCAAGTTAAGACAAATTTGTGATGGCGCATCTACAGCTGCGTTAAGTGAGTTCACAGAGTGTTTTACTTATGCCTGTATTACTTCCGTAGATGTCGAACGGTCTTTTTCAAAATACAAACATATTTTTTCACCACAGCGAACATCGCTTACTGAGACAACTGTAGAAACATATCTTATGCTACACAGTTATTATAGAAGTGCTCCAGTTTGTGATAACGACAACCAAGCTACTTCATAAATCTGCTTAACAAGGTGAGTTTTGTACATATTTTTATAAAGTGTACCAGTATTAATAAAATTTATTTCCATTTATTTTATTTATTTATTTATTTATTATTAGTTATCACTTAGATATACAATGTACATGTGTGAACGCCGTTTAACAGTTTAATAATAATGTGCAGCACTAAGGTTACAAAATATAAGGAAATACATAAAAAAGAATTTAAAGCGAACGAAATAGTACAAAAACATACATAACAATATATAAAATATTTTTGTTTTTATTATTGTACTTATTCAAGTATTATGATATGATGCATACCCAGTACGTCTCTGTAGGATTAATGACCTTGGCCAGGCTTACTAATTAACAATTAACAACAATAGATTATAATTACTGTCTTAACTATAATCAGAATTGAACACCTATAAGTCTCTTTCTTATTTCTTCTTTACTCGTTCAAGTTCAACTTCAGACTGAGTCTCGGCCCACCGTGTGTCTTATTTACACATCCGTTCACACAGTCTACGGCATTCCAGAATATTCCCGGCCGTTCGCGTACAATTCCAATCTCATCTAACCAGTCTACACAGTCCAGTGGCGTAACAATATTAAGCGTTTTTGTAAGTTGCAAGAACCCTTGTCATGATTATGTGACTTACATAAGAACGAAAAATTCAATTGCAACTCGACCGGTTAAAATTAGCAACATTTTGTAAATATGTTGAAAGCATATTGACTTGATGTGAAGAAAACTTTATTAAAAACATATTTTCCGACTGGCCTGTTTCTATTGAATCAATTAACGTTTCTACTTAATTAGCCTTGCTCATCAAAGTAAATGTTTGAAAATCATCCAGGCAAGTACATTAAAATTAGTCGCGCATTTTAGGTTTCAAAATCAGACTAAGGTTATTTAAGATTAGTAATTACTAGCTATTTAATTAGTAATTTCAACAGTTCTCGATATTGAACATTTCGCTTAAAAAAAGCTATCCCTGAATAAAATTGCTAGAGAATTTTTAAATACAAATTTATTTGATGATTCTGCACTTGACACTACAACCGACGCGCGAAAATGTATTTAATTTACCTCTTGTAATATCTTATTAAATGGAATGGAAATCGTAACGAACGGAAATCCTAATGAATGGAAATGAAGTGGAAATCGTTATGAATGGGATTTGCAATTGATAAATAATGTTACAAATGGGTAATAGAAAAACACAGTTTGAATCGTAGGAGAAATATTGTTAAATTCATCGAATTTAATGTATGGAGGAATAATGCCACCTGAAGCTAGAACACGAAGCCAAGATGAACGTGAATATTTAGCCAGTGGTGGCTGGTGGATTTAGGTTATACAATATCTCAATATTGGAGCATGGAACCCAAGCAATATTTTAAGGCATGACTATCACTACTGATTGAGGAAGTTTTGCAAAGAAAAAAAATTTAAAAAAATTGAGAAAAAAAGTTACAAAAATGCGCAGCCTCACTAGATTACTTCTAGACCATTAGTAAACTATTTGCAAACAATTTTTTTTCATAATCAGAAGGTAAATTTATTACCCCGTTTGTTGGTTTTCGAAAATTTTGATTTTTTGTAAAGTTATGACACTTCCAAATTTAAGTTCTTCATTGTGTACATTTCAAAATGTCATAACTTTAGAAAAAATTTAAATTTTCGAAAACCCAAAAAAACGGTGTGAAATTTTCATTCTGATTAAGAAAAAAAATAGTTTGCAAATATTTTACTAATGGTCTAGAAGTAATCAGGGGAGGCTGCTCATTTTTGTAACTTCTTTTCTCACATTTTTTTTCAATCTCTTTTCTGCAAAACTTCCTCCATCAGTGCTGATAGTCTTGCCTTAAAATATTGCTTGGGTTCCATGCTCCAATACTGAGATATGGTACAACCTAAATCCACCAGCCGCCACTAGTAGCAGGAAAACTATATATTTGTTTACAATAATATTTAAAGTTTGTTTCAAACTTATTTGCAACATAAAAAACATCGGCTTCTTTGATATTTTTATCGGCGTCAAAGAAGCTGATGTTGCAAATAAATATGAAATAAACTCTACAAAATAGTGATGCTTTCCTGTATGAGTATTCTTATTGATCACTCTGACGGTAGTTAGATTATGATACACGTAATGACAGCCATATTGTTTTGAATATCTGTTTAGAAGCGATTTTGTCATTTTATTGCGCATACTAAGAATGAAACCGATACGAAAATAACCGACTCTATTGCTAAGAATGCGCCGAAAGTCGAATCTTACAGAAATACGTGTATGAGAAAACATTATGCTGTCGACAGAAGTACACCGTGAGCAAATTAAATTAATAAAAATATGTTTTTTTTAAACAGAAAGGGTTTCGTGGAAAAAGTGCGTATTGACCATATCTCATCTTTTACAATATCGTTTAAAGATTTTTGTATCTGTAAAAAAGTACAAAATATTTTTAAGTAATTTATTTTTTATAACAAAGGTACTCATTTATTTTTTTAAGACACTATGTAAAAACAAAGATATTCTGTACTTTTTAAGGACATATATACCGATACTGCACTATTTGGTATATGGTCATTACATCCTTTTCCCATGAAACTCTCGATATGATTATAATAATAATTAATAAATTAGTAAATATCAACACCTGCTTTAGAGTACATATAGGTATTTCTCTTTTTTATAGTTTTACAGTATGTTTTTGCGCTGTGAATGATTTTCAATTCAGTCCATTATTCTGTAATAATTCTGTTATCTAGTAGTTTATAAAAGACCAATTATTATGGTAATGTATATGAATTTTGTCCTCTTAACCATCGTAGATAATCAGATTTGTGATCATGTGATTGTTATGTAAACAAAAACCTCATTGCCACCAACTTATTTCGATCTTTTTTTAATTTAGTCATAATTAAGTGTAACCTTCTTTCGCTTTATTGATTTTTCTATTAAAATATTGATGACACTTTTACTTTTAAACAAATAAATTTTAATTAAAAAACATTGTGTTAATTTTCTTATTTGGGACACTTTATACCTATGCGCCAATTTAATTGTATCTACATCGCACATATAAACATAATCTATCCTATCACATAATTCTATTTGCCTATCTGTTAATTATTACTGATGTACCTATATTTTGAAAAAGCACCTTATCAAAACGCTTATAACAATAAAAGGAAAACAAAAAAATGTATTTTGCATAATTTCTAAATCTAATAAACGTATATTCTATGTCGTTCTATATACTTCATAATTTTTATTTGCCGATGAAATTGAAATAATGGTTCACTAATCTTTCCTGAACCACACACAACACAATAATACATTTTTGAAAAAACAAAAGTAACAAAACGTAGTTCAGTAACCACAAATTATTATTGTTTACCACTAAATGCTCATGTCATGTTGCCTCCTGTTTACAACACGAATGCAGAATATAAAATGAAAATTACAGATCACAGGTACAAGATAGAATATGAACGTATTTTTCAGGCAATAATTCGGACCCATTGGGGAATGTCAGTGGTAGGAATGAAGAAAACAACAGTATTTATGGTACAGCTCTCTCTTTTTCTTGCATCATAACACGGATATAAAATTATTTCTCCATACATTAAACTCGATAGTTAAATTATATATGTACGTTCTAATAAATAATTCAATTCTGATAGATTGTAATCTTATATTCTTTGGTATGGAACGTTATAAATAGTGACAAGATGTTGGAAAACATTTTAAACAATTCAATGGAGAATATGGTAGATATGCATACCTGCGCCTGCGGTGAGTTGAACGAGCGACATGAATATTTGCGCGTCACGTGTACAGGAACGGATTTAGGCTTATGCCCGCGATGCCCGGGCCTATGGCGACAATTTTTAGGGGCGGTTAAATTTTAAAGGCGCCTAAAATTTTAAAGACGACTGAAATTTAAAAGCAGAATACTAATGTGGATAATTAAGCGAAGTCCTGATCCAAATTATTTTTGACACGATTTATTTATTAACATCAGCGACGTTTCGATTGCAAGTACAATCATCATAATAAATAAATTATGTAATAAATAAATTGTGCCAGAAGTAATCAAGACTTGGCTTAATTATTCACATCTATATACCATTACAAAACAAGAAGGGCGCCTGCACACATATGTATTAAATACAACAATGTCGGGTTCACAAAAACTTTTACGTCAAGTTGTATTTGTAAAAATGTAGACAGATCTCGTGACGCTGTCCCTAAAATGTCTGAAAATGAGATGAACTCTGTTATTAGGCCAAGAAACAGTATTGGGGATTTAGCAAAAATTTTTTAGACATAGTGAGTGATAAGTGTATCCCTCTGGTGGTCAGTGCTACTATCCATCAGACATCACTGATTCTTAGTGACTGGTAGGACCTGCAAAGCAGGTAACAAGAGCTGCGCCCTCTAACTCTGGTGGAATAAACTGTGTACAGAATAAGATTTACAGGAAACAACTACTCAACGGACAAAAGCCCCGACCAGCGTTGAATTAAATCTGCAAATCTTGTTTGGTAGCTAAGATCATTTGTCAGTTTCTCACTAGACATAGCCCGGTTTCGAACTTGTTATGTTCTCGTCAGTATACCTACTATAAGTAATGAAAAAGGCAAATAATAATAGCAAACCAGGCTAGCCTAAAGCAGGCTAAGTAAGACAGACATAGTGAATGATAAGTGTATCCCTCTGGTGGTCAGTTACTACCAGTCAGACATCACTAATGTCTTAGTGACTGATAGCGACCTGCAAGACATCAGTGATGTCTGGGGGATGAATTGGGGAATAACGGAATGTAGTAGATGTTTGTTTACGGATGAATTAAGGTTCACTTTGTGTCAGTCAGATGGAAAAATTTTGTTATGGAGATGTAGAAATTAACGTTTTGGTGAAACGAATGTGAGTGCAAGACTTACATTTGAATGAGATGAAGTAACTGTTTGGGGTGGTAGAATGACGAATGGAAAGACTGAATTGGTGATATTGAATGAATACTGATCTTGATGAGGTACACAACTGGTCTGTAAAAAATGCATTATCGTTAAATCCCCTAAAAACCACTGTAATTATGACTGGCACTGAGAGACAGCGGGAAAAAATTAATATAAACAACATGCTTGTATTAGACAATGTTCCTCTGTCCGTTAAAGACGAGTGTAAAAGTTTAGGACTTACCATTGATAAAATTTTATCCTTCTCGGAGCATGTCACTAAGTTACTTCAAGTAGCTTACTGTAGATTAAAAGGTTTGTATAAGTACAAATTTGTACTGAGCACTCCAATTAAATTAAAACTGGTAGAGTCACTTGTTTTATCGCTTTTTGATTATTACGATGTGGTATATGGGCCGTGCCTCTCAGCGTATGATCAACATAGAATTCAGCTAGTGCAAAATTCTTGCATGAGGTTTGCAGCGAATGTTACTCGCAGGGATCACATTACCCCATATTTTCACAAGCATAATTGCAATAAAATGAATATCCGTAGAGATATTCATTATTGCTGTCTCATTCATAAAATCATACAAACAAATAAACCATCTTACCTAAAATCTAAATTGATATTTGGTGATGATATATATAATCAAGCTAGACGAAATAACCACTTATTGCATATCCCTAGGCATTCCACCTCTTCCTTTAAAGGCTCTTAATATCTATAACTACCCTTATCGATTAAAAATACAACTAATTTTGGTATTTTTAAGTCAAAAGTAAAAGAACATTTTATAAACAAATAAATTAGTGCATTTATTTGATGAAATAACATTCTCACCATGTTTTCAGCTATGAACATTCTCACTTTTTCTCCATTTTATATACTTCATACTTTAGAATAAATATTATTTTTCTTTTAACTATGTTATATCTTGTAAATACACATTGTAAATTGCATATGTAAACAACTTTCAGGTTGAGCTAAAGCAGCCTTGGCTGAGCCCCGCCTTAATGAAGTCATTTATTATTATTATTATTATATTAACGGGAGTGAATGTGAATGAAGAAAGATGTGATAGGTGTGTATAAGATATTGTTATTCCTTTCGCCCATGAATTTGGGAATGACTTAATTCTTATCGACGACAAAAGTTGGAGAACCACAATACTGATAGAAAGGAATCTCCATCAAATTCATCGTTACAGTATTTTCAATACGGTTTTAGGATATATGCACCATTTTTTCCTTCTGTTGATATCTCAAGTTGTTTTTCTATGGCTGTGAATTGGACTAGAATCAAAGAAAGTGTTATGATTTGGATGAAAATTGAAAAAAAATCCACCTGTATTCTTGAATGAAAATGATCTTAAGGATATGTGGATAGTGAGGAGACGTATATCTACAGATTTATTCATTCACCTATGCAACGTTTGTCGTTTGTTATGAAAAAAGTTTTTTAAAGTTTCCATTTTCAACTTTTTTCTCAATTTCATTAAATCGATGAAACCAATTTTTAAATCAGTCTGTACAATGCAAAGAGGTTGCTGCACATTTTGTATCCGTCATAAAAGTGATAAAAAATCACGTAATGATAAGATCTACTTGACACATAACCCAAAAAATTACAGAAATCTGAAAATCTTTCGTCTCACTTATGAAAGGTATCTAAAAAATTTCAAAAAAATCTAGAGATATCGTGCCAGGGAACATGATCATACTTAAAAAAAAAAAGAAAAATTCCTGTTCGATTTGACGAATTTCACAGAGTTTTGTTTCTCACTTTGTATTATCCGGATGATGAACGAATTGTTCAAAATTCACACAAACAGTCTTATAAAAAGAAGATGGAACTTTCCAAATCGGCAAACTAATGAAAATCGAACATACATTTTTTGAGTTTTTTTGCTAGTTTTTTTTCTGCAAATATTTAGTACAAATCAACTTAGTCGTTGACTAGATGACGTAAGATGACGAATAGACTTTTATGTGAAATAAGATTATTTACGTTTCAACAAACAATGAAATCCCACAGTCTTTAAGAGAAAATACACACGATGTACATCGTAATATTTTGTTGCCCAAGTAAAAATCCTTAAATACAAAACATAGATCGTGGACAACGGAACACATTTGTCGCTCAAGTGGCGACTGAAAGTGGTAATTGATGTTCACAAATATCCCTCCTAACATTTGCTGGTAAGAAGTCAACTGTTGTGCTTATCCTTTAAATGTTTGTTTGAGGATTATTCTCTACAGTGCTTAGCGCAACTTCGTAAATAGGAACCCTAAGACTAAAATTTCCTCATTCCAATCTGTTGTGGTTAGAACAAAGTTTATACGTTTTCTCTCAGAAAACTTTATATATCAAAGTATCAGAATAAGTAATACGTTTGCCAGGATACTAAATGAAATTATTTTCCTAATAATAACTGCTGCTTCATATACAGTGCGCCCGTAATGCATAAATTTTTAAAAAATTACCGATACAGCAATTCTCACATGACGTGGTATGTGTAAGATTAGTGTAAATAACAAATTTATATTTTGCACAGATAGAGTTACTTACCCTTCAGGATATCGAAGAAAAGAAAAAATATTCCACTGTTCCAGTGTACCTTCTATTTTCACAATTTTTGTAACAACAAACAAACAAAAAATAGATAAATATATGCACTAAAAGCACAGCAAAATTAATAAAAGCATCTATAACCTAGAATGCAGTCTACGCACGAAACAATACCTCAGAAAAGCTTACACTTTCTGACAAAATGTACCTATTCCGTATTAAGAGGTCTAGCAACAAACCGAGATAACCTACTGGTTGCTGGAAACCTGTTGAATGCATAGTTCTCAGCGCATGTTGTACGTTCGTTACTATAAAACCATTGGTTCCAAACTTATTGCAACAATTGCATGTTAAACTAATAGTAGTTCCATTATATTTATAAATAAATTACACGAAAATAAGATTACTAATGACTTACCGTTTTGTTTTAATATTCCTGACTTCTGCTGATAAATAATCCAAATTTGACACGTAAAACTCGTCCACCATAATAAAGTCAACTTTCGGCAGATTTTCTACATTTTCTTCCAATAATGTGCAGAAACAAATTCGTAAATGAACACACAGAACATAACCACAAAACTAACCGTAAACAATGTAAAATGTGTCAGTTGTGGTGTGATGTTAGTAGTATTAGGCGTTCTGGCAAATGCTACCAACACGATTCCGGTCTGTGTGACGTCACTCAGCTTCAAGGTCAAATGAGTGTTTAAATTGCCATTATAAATGTTTATTTTTTTATTAAACAATGGGAGACTTATATTTCAAACTGAGTTGCACAAGGTGAATATCTATCAGTTAGCTTTCAAATAAACATATTTGTTTTGAGATTTAAGAAGTAGTGAAAAGGCCCATTGCTACTATAGGAACTTACTCCTCCTGAAGAACTGTAAGTAAAGTTTACCAGTCACTCTTTTAAAAAAGTACGGAACGTTCAACTCTGTCACCTACAATACCACACCATACATTTACCTTCCGGAGATGTTGTGTTGTACATCCACCATCATTGTGGATTCTGCTGTGCTCGTACCTACAATTTTGTCTGCTGACAATATTGGATTTCTATTGTACATCTGTAATAACTCGCAAAACTAAATTCTGCGATCAACTTCAAACAGGTTAATGTACAAAGTGCACCAAACTGCTTGCTTTTTGGCTGTTTCTTCTATTTGTAGACTAGATAGACAAAAACCAACCAAGAGAGCTCGATTTTCGTGAAACCTCGTGAAACCTCGATAGGTGAAAATCACATTTTGATATCTCTAACCATTTTCAAGATATCGGCGAATATTGACAACTTTCTATAGGTACTTTTCAACATAGAATCAGATTTTTCAAAAAATAATTACCACTACTAAACTTTAAGATATTAAGTCCAACTTTCTTATGGGAATCACGATTGGCAAAATATTGGAAAAAATTAAGCTTTCCAAAAATATATACACATTGTATCCACTACTTTTGAATATATAGTAATAGGCTTATAATAATAATTATACGCAGATCAACAAAAATTTTCTCAGATAGCCAAGCAGCAATAAAAGCCGGTGTAACTTCAAAACGGTATGGAACTCTCAGAAGACTCTAATTTATTTGAGTAGAAACAACGAAGTGACTCTGATCTGGATACTTGGCCTCTCTGGTATGGAAGGTAACGAAATAACCGACTATTTGGTCAGAGAAGGAGCGGGATTACGAATCATCGGGCCAGAACCGATACTTGGCATATCTTCAAGTACTGCTAAAATGGCTATCTCAACCTGGGCTGAAAGGAAAACTCCAGTATTGGCAAGAGTTACCAGGATTAGTTCATTCGAAGACGATTATAAAATACCCTTTAAAATCAAGATTTATGAAATGTTTAGAGTTAAACAGGGGAAACCTAAAAACCTTAACAGGCCTGTATAACGGGCACTGCCGACTAAACTATTATCTACATAAACTCGGCCTAGCGGAAAACGTCGAGTTCCACTTATGCCTGGAGGATGATACGAAGGCACACCACGTCTTATGTATCTGTCACGCTGTGGAGAGGATCCGATTCTCAATATTTGGCAAAGGGCAACTACTGTCAGAGGATCTGGACACACTCTCACCCGATAAAGTTATCAGTTTCATTTTAAGAGACTGAACTTATTGAGTGAAATATAATTAGAAGTAAGCCACAATAGGCCTGCTTATAGCCGCAGTGGAGGGTCCACAAGGACCCACTCACAAAAACCTAACATAACCTAAACTAACCTAGCCTAATATAATAAACCCATAATGCGTGCACTTCGACTCGCCCCCACTTTACGTCTCAGAATGGCTAGGTTAACGAGTGGAAGGTCCACAAACAAGTAACTAAGTTGAACTGAGTTCCTCCATTGAATGTCGATGCTGTTTGTACTAAGATAAATGCAGGCACTATCTCTTATCACTCCTTAGGCAATTTTCAAAAGTTGCCGGTACAACGTGTATGTTGGGGTATATTATATTATCACCAGGAAAGATCTAATAATATTTCTATTTAAAATAAATATTTAGTGACACAACATAGTTGGCAGCATAAAACAAGTTTTTTTGTTACATCAGTCGTATCTTGATATACGAATAAATGATAAATTAAATCGACATTGCGGCACTGCGGTTTCCGTTACCTAAGAAACTGAAAACATACTAACGAAAGTATTGAAACACGAAAAAATTTTTATTTAAAGCAAACCATAACAAAACTTAATCATCAATGATGTTGAATTATACTAGACTAAGAGCTGGCGGCCGCGGAGGTACTACGACATTACCTCCGGCTGGAATTTTGTGAAGTGGTTGGGGGGACCATGAGGAAGTGCCATCTGCAAGGATTTTGCTCAAAACCTCTGCAAAGGACACATCAGACGACTCAAAAATGAAAAAAATCCTTGCTCAAAAAATGATCATACCTCCGGCTGAAAATTTGCACATTACCTGTTTAAAAGTCACAGATAACGCATGTAAATCGTTAGACGTCTCGGTCGCTGTCAAAGGGGTGTCAGACGCCCTCAAAGTTGTAATTTTTTTTTCAAAAAAATTTTTTCATACCTCCGTCTGACGTTTTAACATATTGCAACAGAGACCATTTTAATCACATTTTAAAATCGTCAGACGAAAATACCGCTGCGAAGTCCCCCTACAATGTTCACAAAGTTCCGACCCACATGGAACGTATATTTTTTTTTCGAAAAATTATTTTCATTACCTCCGTCTGACGTTTTTACATATTATCGTAGAGACAATTTTAAGCATATATATAAATCGTCAAGCGAAAATACAACTGTGGAATTCCTCTGCAATGCCGCGAAAATCCAGCCTACATTACTACATATTGGCGTATTTCAAAATAAAGTAATTTGCTATTTTCTGACTTGGCATCCCGTAAAAAGTTTACTGACGATGAACTAGAGGTTTTGATCAAAGGTGAGCGCTCTAGGTGATGTGGAGCATTGTCCGCAATTGTTTTTTGATGAAAAATCACAAAATTACGTAGAATTTTTGTGACAAATAGGTCGAAAAGAAAATTTTTCAGACGAGATGGTATGTTTTAAGTTTTCTGAGTTATTTTGAAACGAAAAACTTTCTTGACATTATTTAATAAAATCAACCGTTTAGCCAGAAAAAATTCAAACAAATTGAAAAAAGTGGGTATTCTCCAAACTTCAATTAATTTTTCATGGCGAAACAGTTGATTTTTTCGAAAAATGGGGAGAGATCTTTTCTTTTCCGAATGGGCCAATTTATAACAATTTTCACTTTTTATTTTACAACAAATTACGGCTATTACAAAATAATTCGTGTTCCTCCACAAAAAAATAGTTAAAGTTTGGAGACTACTCACTTTTTCAATTTGTTTGAATTTTTTCTAGCTAAACGATTCATTTTGTCGAAAAAATGTCAAGAGAGTTTTCTGTTTCAAAATCACTCAAAAAACTTAAAAAATACTATGCCGCCCGTTAAAATTTTATTTTTGACTTATTTGCCACAAAAATTATATTTTATTTTGTGATTTTCCATAAAAAGTTGGATTGCGCTGATCTTTCACTCTACGGAAAATTCTCATCTTTTGGCAGAATCTTTTGGTTCACTTAAACTAACAATTTCAGCTACAGCTCGTTGAGAAATCGAATTTTTTTTATTTTTTGAAACACCATAAAATGAATAATACCGTATATTGTTTCAATATTTTTTTGATTTATTGAAATGCGTGTTGAGGTAATAAAAGGAAGTCAATTTAAGGGAAAAATTTTCAGTACATACATATAAAAAGTATAAAATGAAAATATTGATCGATATCCAGAGGTTTGAAGCGAATATTATTTTATATCAAAAGGATGAAGATGTAATTTTCCTATTACTTAATATAATGTTAATTTATATAGTATTTTTATATTTATTATATACCTGCGGCCCAACTTTTCGAATATAAATGATGAAAAGTAAAAAAACTTATAATGATTGAAAATATGGAGCGCGTCCAAGAGTGAATGAGCTGGATTTTCGCGGCATTGCAGAGGAATTCCACAGTGGTATTTTCGTCTGACGATTTATATATATGCTTAAAATTGTCTCTACGATAATATGTAAAAACGTCAGACGGAGGTAATGAAAATAATTTTTCGAAAAAAAAATATACGTTCCATGTGGGTCGGAACTTTGTGGACATTGTAGGGGGACTTCGCAGCGGTATTTTCGTCTGACGATTTTAAAATGTGCTTAAAATGGTCTCTGTTGCAATATGTTAAAACGTCAGACGGAGGTAAGAAGAAAAATTTGTTGAAAAAAAAAAATGACAACTTTGAGGGCGTCTGACACCCCTTTGGCAGCGACCGAGACGTCTGACGATTTACATACGTTATCTGTGACTTTTAAACAGGTAATGTGCAAATTTTCAGCCGGAGGTATGATCATTTTTTGAGCAAGGATTTTTTTATTTTTGAGTCGTCTGACGTGTCCTTTGCAGAGGTTTTGAGCAAAATCCTTGCAGATGGCACTTCCTCATGGTCCCCCCAACCACTTCACAAAATTTCAGCCGGAGGTAATGTCGTAGTACCTCCGCGGCCGCCACCTCTTAGTCTATACGTCATTTTTCTCGAGAAAGAGTCGACACCTCTTCTTGACTGATGATTTCTCAGCATTTAAGAGATTAAGAGTAAGTTATTTGAGCAATAACATCCCTCACGCTTTCCTCTACGTCTTCTCATGTTTCTAGAAGCGTTTTAAATATTAAGCCTTTGACAAAGCTCCATATGAAAATGCAACGGACTAAGGTCAACATTAGCAATTATCAAAGCTGTTTTAATAATTTCTACCTAAAAATATTTAAATTACTAATTAAACATTCGGAAACATCAGATGCTAGAGTCGTGTGTGAAAACGCTGTCCTATTGGCGTGACTTCACCAACCACGATATCTCCGGGTGATGAACGGCTTGGTATGCTTAGCTCATGCATTAAATAAGTATGTGTGTTTGGATTTTAGAAAATTTTACTAGTAGTCTCTATTTATGCAGACATAATATTAGATTCTAAACACCTGCTGAAACATTCCATCATAGAAGACCGGAAATTTATACACCATGATAAAGTGAATTTTATTTCATTTTAAAACATTATTGCGTAAATTAAAATGTATTGAGCCGTCACTTTATCTTAAAATATCTCAAAAACGGAGAAGGGGAAAACTGGAAAAATGTATGCATTCATTATGTGTCTGTTGTAAACCACTCACTGAAATATTAATTTGTTAGGTTAAATCGTTACTAAGTTTCTTTAATTTATACCAAAAGATGCACCCATTTTTAACTATACTCTTGTCACATTAAACTTTAAGTGGTCATTTTTGGGAAATCACTTATTAGTTTTATGTAAAATTTTCTAGTGGTATTTTTTCCACTCCTCAGTTTTTGAGATATTCATTCCTGTTAAAGTGAGGGCTCAATACACTTGAATCGTATAGTAGTTTTATCGGAAAACGTGTGACAAAAAACAAATAAGTTATATTTTTACACTAGCCAAATTTGGGGTGACCTCACAGTATATGTTTCCTTATAACTCGTGAACGGCTGGGGATATCTATATACTTAAATGGTTTTTTCATATAACAAAATTACCTTTGTTATATATTTTATATACACACTTTATATGTACAGTGTGGAAATTAAGTAACGCATAAATTCAGTAATTCGGTTGATATTAATTTTTTTGAAAAAATCTCGAAGGGGTATAGCGATTTTAACTTCAGCAAATATTTTCAGTCTATTTTCAGTTTCTTATGTCATTTATTTTTTAAGTTATGACGTCATCGACTTTTTTTTAAATGACAACCTATATTTTTTATTATTGATTTTGGTAGCAGTTTTTATTCCGGTTCCGATCGTATAAGATTTTCAATATGTTATTATTTGAAAAAAATCGGGAAAAACAGTCTTAAACTTCAAATAACAAAAATTCATTAAATTGGGAAAATTTATCTAGTTGCCTAAGTTTGATGGAAAGTTATCGACTGTACATTCGTTTTTATTTTGAAATTATACAAATAGTTGAAAAATCGAACTAGTGTGGATACACCGGCAACTAGATAAATTTTCCCAATTTAATGAATTTTTGTTATTTGAACTTTAAGACTGTTTTTCTCGATTTTTTTCAAATAATAACATATTGAAAATTTTATACGGTCGGAACCGGAATAAAAATTACTACCAAAATTAATAATAAAAAATATAGGTTGTCATTTAAAAAAAGTCGATGACGTCATAACTTAAACAATAAATGACATAAGACACTGAAAATAGACTGAAAATATTTGTTGAAATTAAAATCGCTATACCCCTTCGAGATTTTTTTCAAAAAATTAATATCAACGGAATTACTAAATTTATGCATTACTTAATTTCCACACTGTACATGCACTTTTAGAAAAAAATATTTTTGAACGTCTCTATCGTTTTTAAGTAAAAATTGTGAGTGTACGAATGAAATTTATTTAAATAATAACATTATTGGTCATAACATTATTGGTATGATTGACAATTCCGGCGATTTTCAGTAACAGTCAGTAGGTTGACACAAAATCCACATTGGAAAATATTTTCGATAGTGAACTAAAATAAATGAAAAAAAAAAAATTAGAAAAATCGTTTGAAACGCAGGATCCATGTTACCGTGCCATATACTTTACATATTATTTTTTTGTAGCCTTTGCATATTTATTTTTGACATGATTATTTTTTTTTGCTCACATCAAAAAGATCCAACTTTCAACAAGTTTTTTCTGGCATTTTTATTGAAGTATTTTCACATATTGGTATGATGCATCAGTAATATAATGACAATTTAGAAGAATTATTAATCATTATTATTACTTCACTTAAAAATTTCATTATACAAATCACAAATAACACTACTTGTTTACATTTAACATACTTGTCCTGTTTTCTGCACTAAAACTAAAGTTCTGTGACATCACTGCATCGACTTGCCTGGCCGGCAGTGCTCGCATAATAGATTAATTCAAACTTTAATGTTGAATAACTTTTATAAAAGAACAAATAAAAAAAATCATTACACACTGTTTTTTGCATTAAGTAAAGATTCCAAAAATTCCAAAATTATATATTGTGCATAGAACCTATTTAACGAATTTAATGGTGGTTACCACGGTGTTAGAAGCTGATGTGCCATCTTGTTGATTTTGTTAATAAATCAGTTAGGAGTAAATTGTCAAGATATAGTTCCACAAATTCTCCCAAAATAAGAATATACCATTGAGCCTTGAGATTTTCGTCGTAGATAAATGGTCTCAGTAATCGTGCCACTATTTCGAGCCACACATTAAATCTGAAGAGTCCTTGCATATTTCTTGGTTGAAAAATATGTTCGTTATGGTAGGACCAATGATGTCGATTATGTCGATTGAAAGTTCTATTGCTGGTCACTCTTGCCTTGTCGATCCATATGATATGGGGGGGGAAATTTTCGTTTTCATCATATTTTCGGATGAACCAATTACAAAAATGTAGCCTACGATTTGTATCATCAGGAAATAATTGATGAGTAAGCCTCACTTTACATGGTTTCAATTTATGCTTCTATCTATCATCGTAAAATCAGCTGGTTACGGTTTCAACTACTCACATCCATAGTTTGAGCTGTTTCTCTAGTCGAGACTTCGGTGTTCTCTGAAACCATCCCAACTGCGTTTTCTTCAGCATGTTTTCTATCTTCAATTGTATATTTTTTTGTTTCAATCTTGGGAAGATTTCAACGCTTGGTTGCGGGAGCTCAGGATACCGCTCAAAATAAAAAGCTCTTGGAGCCTCAGCATTTCGAGCATATTCAATGTAAACATAATATGACATTTTTCATAGTCTTCAAAAATGATAATAGTAACAACTTTTAAGTAATTATGAAAGACAATGAAACTTTTGTTTTTTTTAACGGTCATTTCGGAATGCAAGGTAACTGATTTCATTAATAAGTTATATTTTAATAGTTACACATAATATGAATTTTAATTTAATATCTGGCGGATATAACTAGAAAGAGAATATCAATTTTTGACTAATATTAAAAGTTCATTTTTCCCATAGCCAACTATGCAAATGTCATTAAAGAATGAGCTATAGGGTAACTAAAGATTCTTCCAAATATGAAGGTTTATCCAAACATTCTTTAGTAAAATGGGCCCAGTTAATGAGATACATTTTATAATTATTTTTTTTTAAATGTTGTACCTCAAAAACTACTTGATGGTTCAAGTTCAAAATCGGTACAGGTAGATTTATTGTGATGAGAAATCACAATTTCATATTAGTTTTAATCTAAGTTATACAAAGCGACCAAACATTATATTAAATGACAAAAATGCGAACTTCCTTTTTCAGAACAGCTGTATGGACGTTTAAAATTATGATGTACTTAATAATTCCAAGTAAAGAAGGTATACTAATCTGAAGTTGCTGAAATCAACTGTTTTTGAGTTATTCAAGGGATTAAAACTACATAATACACAGAATTTTCATTATTTGCACTCATTAACTAGGAACATTTTACTGAAGCATGTTTGATTAAATCTTATTATTTTGAGCCAATGAATCTTATTCTATGGACCATTATTTAAAATTCTCTCTGTATATTTTTGAAAAACTTGAATTTTTTCTTCCGATATTTTGAAGTGTAAGCCAACTATGATTCCTATTTGAAATAAGAAAGTTGGACTTGATATCTTAAAATTTAGTAGCGATAAAAATTTTTTTGAAATACACCTTATTTTATGTTGAAAAGTGCCTGTAGAAAGTTTTCACTACTTTAAAATTATTCACAGATTTCGTAAAACTGTCATATTTTTCCAAATTTTCCAAATATCAATTTTCGCCGATATCTCAAAAACAGTTAGAGATACCGAAATGTAATTTTAACCCATCAAAGTCAACGTTTCACAAAAATCAAGCTTTAGACAGCTTGGTCGGTTTTCCCTATCTGGTCCAGAAGTAGAGAATCCAATAATTTGTGATACCCTGTACACGCATACGTATAATGTCAGAGAAAGAGTTCCGACAGACAAAACAGTAATTTATAACACTATAAATTTGTAGCCTAGTAGCTTATATTGTGTGGTTTAGAGGATAAGATGAAGCGCACAAACAGCTGTCACTTTTATGATTATTATCATTTTGTATAGGGAATTATTCCCTTTTTATGATGACCGTATTAGGAATATTGCGAGGAAGGGCTGAAATGACATATTTAATTAAAACTCACTAGGGACTATCCATTTCCATCAACATCAGAACATTTTTTATTTCTTTCTAGAACGGCAGATTGCTAAAAGAACATGAGTTTAGAATTAATATAGCGAGATTATACAAGAATTAATAGTGTCGCTTAAGAGAGCATCAACCTCTATTAGACAATTTATTTGTGGTTCGATCTGAACATGTCTTTTATAATATAGAACATACTATCTTGACAATGGACTCTATTGGTTTTGATGTCACATAATTATACAACCTACGTATTATTGTCATGATACATCGGTTGCCTGGAACTTGACCTTTAATGCACATGTCTATAAAGACGACATTTTCAAGGGTTTTATACAGCGTAGAATTTTTTTTATTTTTCCGTTGGAGGAAATATTTAAGAACTTTCAATAACTAATTTACACAAACGGAAGATGTTTGTATTGTACAATCTTCAACACATTAGAAAAAGTATTATTAATTCAATAAATTAATAACGGATTTAGTATCCAACAAACGGAATTATGATCTGTGACAACCAAATTGCACATGTCAGTTAGTTTGTGGCTAACCTCAAGTTGTTGACATAGTTTATAACCTCTTTTCTTTATATAAAATAACTGATTCTTTTGGATTTTTTTTATGAGCAAAGTGAGTAAAAACTAGTTGTATGAGTGACATATTTGACTTCTGCAAAGAATGGAAAATAATATAGAAGAGGGATAATTTTACAGTCTTTTTACGATAGGTAACTTTGCATCACAGTACAATTTAGGAATATTATATCGAGAGCACTTAATTACTACGGAATGGAATATAAAAACGTATCACAACTATTCTAACCCTACGGGAAGTTTCCACAATATAATTTCAATTATTCTATTCTCTGAAGCAATTAATATTTATTATATTAGAATTTACTAAGATTAGTAGGTACTTTCGAGGCTTTCAAAAGGGCCAGCCTGATGACGCAAAGATGCAGAACCACGTGTCGGTGGACGTTTTAAAGTTTTGAAGTGTTTGTTCTGGTGACTACTTTTGTTTCATTTTAGTTTTACTGAGCAGAGTATTAAAATTAAAAATAACATTATTGAGTCAGTCGTACTGAAAATAATGTGCATATTAGTTTTTTATAATCCACGTTTCAGTGTTTTGGCATTTAGCCGAAAAAATAATTGTTTAATAAGATATATGATATACTGAACTGTGATAAGTTTTTTTAAAAGGCTGAAAATTATAATTATTAAACATTTTTAGCATTATTATATTTCTTTTCTTTCCATATTCTAAACTTTTACCAAGAAAAGGGTACCTAATTTGAAAGAAAAATAATATAGATTTATTGGGGTCAAAATAAAATAAAGGCTTAGTGCCATATCCCCAAAAAACAACTATGCAGCTACGGACACGTGTTTCGGAGTTATTGCCCCTCATCAGCGTACGTAGCTAAAGAATTGGATCTAGGATGGGATAAATCAGGAACAAGAACTAAAATAAAGCTGGAAAGTACAGTACACAGTACTCAATTAGTGCCTTCATGTTCCCATGTGCCACTGTGCTCATTGAGGTCCCAATTGTGGCACATGGGAACATGAAGGCACTAATTGAGTACTGTGTACTGTACTTTCCAGCTTTATTTTAGTTCTTGTTCCTGATCTATCCCATCCTAGATCCAATTTTTTAGCTACGCTACGCTGATGAGGGGCAAAAACTTCGAAACACGTGTCCGTAGCTGCATAGTTGTTTTTTTGGGGATATGGTACTAAACCTTCTTTATTTTATTTTGACCCCAATAAATCTATATTATTTTGTTTGTATTTGCCAGGTGGAAACGGGCAGTATACATAGAGCTCTGTGTGTTGACTGTGCCCATTAAGGTCCCAATTGTGGCACATGGGAACATGACGGCACTAATTGAGTACTGTGTACTGTACTTTCCAGCTTTATTTTAGTTCTTGTTCCTGATCTATTCCATCCTAGATCCAATTCTTTAGCTACGCTACGCTGATGAGGGGCAATAACTCCGAAACACGTGTCCGTAGCTGCATAGTTGTTTTTTTGGGGATATGGCACTAAACCTTCTTTATTGTACCTAATTTGTTTTAAATTATTCTAACCATACGGGAAATTTCTACTATATAATTTCAATTGTTCTGTTCTCTGAAGCCATTAATATTTATTACATTAGGATTTACTAAGATTTGTAGTTACTTTCGAGGCTTTCAAAAGAGCCATCCTGATGACGCAAAGATGCAGAAACACGTGTCGGTGGATGTTTTAAAGTTTTGAAGTGATTGATAATAATTTAGATATTTTTGCTGTTAACAGAATCATGGTAATCTCCTGAAATACCTTCAGATATTGTTAAAGTTATGGGTTACTTTTTGTTTCGTAAGGAGTGGTAATATATGTGAAAAACCATTTTTTCTTGTGAACAATATTCAGTCGAGCTCATTACTAGTCAGGCGATGGAACACTTGTAGATTAAAGTAAAATTATAAACACAAAAAATATTAATAGGCGTGATTTACCGACCACCACAATCTAATCTTGCCGAATATATCGGTAACATGGACAATATTTTGTCTTACATTGTACTGTATTTTGATTCAAAAATTATTACTGGTGACACAAAAATAAATCTATTTGATTTACATAATCCTCTTTCAGAATGTACTTTCCACAGAAATGGAAAGAAGCTATAGCAAGACTATTACCCAAGGTGTCTATTCCTAACGATTTTAATGATTTGAGACCCATTAGTCTCTTATGTGTAAATAATTAGTAAAGTTTTGGAAAGATGTGTTTACATGAAATTAGAACAATATTTTACTGAGAAGTTATTTCAGTTGCATCAATCGTTGTTTCGTCGAAATCATAGTACTACTACGCCCTTAGCCAATCTCACAGACAATATTTTAACTTAGTTAGATGATAATAAAGTTACGGTATTGATGTTACTAGTCTTTTCGAAAGCGTTCGACACAGTAGACCATGCACTATTATGCACAAAACTCGGTTTTTATGGACTTGATGAGGTAGCATTGGCATTTTGTAAATCTTACCTAAAAAAAGTTCTCAACGAATTAACATTCAGACAGGTGAGTATTCTTCTGCTCAGATAATAAAATCAGGAGGTTCCACAAGACTCCATCTTAGGACCACTATTGTTCTTAATACACAAGCGATATATATATATATATATATATATATATATATATATATATATATATATATATATATATATATATATATATATATATATATATATATATATATATATATATATAATTCTATTGTAACATGTAATATGTAATCGTATGCCGATGATAGCCAGTTAAGCCATAGTTTTTAACCGGAAAGTTACCAGCAAGCTAGTCAACTAATAAATGATATCTCAGAGTTACTTAATAAATATTGTGATGACCATAAGTTGAAGCTAAATCCAGAAAAATCTAAGGTTATGCTGTTTTGTTTTAAATATAAATATTAGGAACTCAAAAATAATATAAAAGTTAAAATTGGAAATGAACTAATATTTCATCGAGGATGCAAAAAACTTAGGGATTCTCTTTGGCATACATTTACGATTCATACCACACGTTAACAATTTAATTCAAAAATCTTAATTATCGCTAAAGTTTCAACTGGTGAGTACTTCTGTTTTATTTATTTATGGTCTTACTGAACAGGGTAGTTAGAATTAGAAATAACATTATAAGCCAGTCATACTGAACATAATGTGCATATTGTTTTGAAAATCCAAGTTTCAGCGTTTTGGCAAATAGCCGGGAAAATAATTGTTTAAAAAGATATATGATATACTTATCTGTGAGAAGTTTTTGTAAAAGTTAGAAAATAATAATTAGCAAACATTTTTAGCGTTATTATATTTCATTTCATTCTATATTTTAAACTATTACCAAGAAAAGCATACCTAATTTGTTCTTAATTATAAAATGTGACGTCTTTGCAAATTTATCTTGAAAAGACAAGTCATTTTACGTGTTTCTACGATAAGTTTGCAATGTTGTCACATTTAGCAATTAAGTGCTTTCGATATAATATTACTAAATTCTCGATATATTACTAAATTCTACTTATCTTAAAAAACTTTACATCCAATTTTATTGGTACAATCACACTACAGCAAATCATTAAACACCACAGGTAATACAACCTCCTGTATCCCTGCAGATACCTCAAGGCACCTTGTGCGGGAGAGGGCTACACATTTAGAGACAATGGACACACACCCAATGTCCGAGTATGCTAGGAATAATTTCTGGTTTAAAAAAAATCCTGGCTCCTCGACCGAGGATCGAACCCGGGACTCCACGATGAGAGGCAAGTGTCCTTACCACTCGACCACGAAATCCGTAGTTCAAAATAAACACAAAAACGTCATTTTAAAACAATGATACAACATTTAAACTTGAATATGCGAAAGTTAGGTTATAAAAGGAGACACAAACAAGTTGAAGGGATGATAAAGTTAGCGGCTATTAACTTTTGACTCCTATTGGAGGATATCTCATCTGTTTTTAAAATTAATTAGTTATATTAATAATAAAAGTTTCTCTAATGCGTTTTAATTACGTATATTTTCGCATGCTTTGTGCATGGTAAATGATAACTGAAAGTTCTTAAATATATCTATGACGTCACACTAAAAGAGTGTATTAACAAAAAATTTCAAATTAATAAATTACGCATAATGTATTTTTTTTTAGGAATCTTTCATTTTAGGATGGAAGTTCTGTATCTACTGTTTTCCTTTGCCTACCGGTTAGCGCTTCACCCTATTTTGTGGTATTTGGGAGAGTATTGAGCTGCTGCGAAATCACTTGAAGAATCAGATCTATATTAGGTTACTTAGGAAATGCCCGGTATAATGGAAAGTTTAGCTTATTAACTAAATGACAGCGTCTTATTTCATGCTATTAATTTAGTCTTTAAGAAAATAAGTATACTGAAGTTGTCAAAGACACTTAGTTTATGAGATATATATATAAAGTCTGTTATCAATGGTTTCCCCCCTCTAGAAATTCTCCCCAATCTTTTCCGATGTAATTAAGTCTCAAAAATGTTTAGGTAATTAATTTTTCTATTAAAACTTTTTTTGGAGTGATAAAAATGCCATATCTCTATAATTAAAAAGAAAATTGATCCTTTCCAAAATTATCGCAAATTATTCTCTGAAGGTTCATTGCAGAAAACAGTATACAGGGTGAGTCCGAAATGACTAGCGTAAATTTAACTGAGGAGCAAAAGTAAGATGGTATAACTTGATTTACCTATTACCGAAATGTATCGTTACTAATCTACAGTCTGACGAAGTTAGCGAAAATACATTGTATTGATTTTTTTGTCATATGTAATAGGAATTAAAATTTTGAAATTTGGTAATTTATTGTCAGTTAATAAAATCATTAATTTAAAAAATGTTCAGGAAAATCTGCTATTGGAAACTGGAGGATATTGGCTAATTACAACTGAACATTATTTATTTTTTACCTCGCCAGTGGAATTTATTTTATTTTAAAGAAGCAAAATTGTTAGGAATGAAAAATTGTATGTTCAGTTTTTTCTTTAAATATGACAGTTTTATTCCTGAAATATGTTACAATTTTTGATGTGAAGCTAACAAGCTGACGTAGTTTTCCACAAAATACTAAACACCATATGAGGCACTCGATGCGCATTTCGCCAATCCAGTTGGCATCATCTGGAGATAATTAAAATAAACCTTATGCTGACGATGTATCCTATTTATACCTAAACTATTGTTACAGTTCGGTGAACCGAGACTAACTAATCAATAGAGCAGACTTTACCACTATTCACGATATTTTTAACACGCTTTTATTAGCTTCACCTGTATGTTTGCTTGCTTGCTTGCTTGCTTGTTTGTTTGCTTGTTTGTTTGCTTGTTTGTTTGTAACCGACTCTTTGGACTCGATTTTGACCCACTTTAAACGGACAGATTTAATTGAAACTTTGTACACTTATGAAGAACCGGTAACAATACAATAATTTGATAAGTTTATATCATTATCCTGATCAGGATCGCCAATCCTTTCCTCACGTATCCCTGCGTGAAAGCAAAGGCTTAATATATAAGTACATTCCGTAATTGTTAATTAGCTCGGTGGTCGAGTGGGTTAAGGCAGTTGACGCGAAGCGACGGACTCATCGGGCGTGAGTTCAAATCCCATGGCTGAAATAAAAAAATATTTTTTTTTCAGAAATATCTGTTGGATCGTAATATGTTATAATATCAACATCAATAAGCAATATAAATATAGTTTAGAACAACTAAAAAACACGCTTTCATATCACATCAAACTAAAAAGTGAAAAATAAATATAGTTTAAAAAAACTAAAAAACACGCTTTTAAAGCACATCAAACTAAAAAGTGAAAAATAATTATTAATATAAACTGAAAACAATAATGAACGAAAAATACTAGTATTATTGTGAAAAAAGCGTGGGGCGCTTTGTGCCATATTTTTCGTATATCGAGCAACCCACACTTTTTTTCACAATAATACTAGTATTTTTCGTTCATTATTGTTTTCAGTTTATATTAATAATTATTTTTCACTTTTTTAGTTTGATGTGCTTTAAAAGCATGTTTTTTAGTTTTTTTAAACTATATTTATTACATTTTGTAATTTCCGAGCTTTCAAGTGCATCTAGCTGTCTAGTATTTGCTACATTCCTAAGTAATCTCAAATTGCTATTTTCTGTATTTTATGTTTGTTCCCAAACACATATTGGACCACACCAGACTGTTCTATCATATTTGAAATGGGCCATATCGTCAGCTTAATTAGCAAACCACATGTCCAATATTTCGAGTAAAATTAACATTTTGATTCCATCTGTTAGATAAATGATACATGAAAAGAGATAACATGGTGATAACTATGTTATTTCTATTAGGCCTAAGAATCTTTGAATATTAGTAAAACAGCAAAGAAATTTTCACATAAATCCGGTTGTGTTCTAAGTTAACAAGAAAATCACACAAGTCCATTAGATCTGTACAGGTTAGTGACATGAGTGTTTAGTGTGACATTGTTTCTACAATGTTCATAATAAAACAATAATATTAATCTACAATATTCGTTATTGTGCTATATTAAGTCTGTTTTGTTTATTTGTACTATTATTTTGTCACATTTCTAACGCATCATGAATATATAACGAATAATTGGTGTAGGACTTATATGAATTTCTATGTCTCCTGTAAAATTTGTTTTTGGTGACATATGTGATTTTCTAATTAGGCCGACGATATGCTCCTTGAATCTAATTTGAATTAGTCGTCTAGTTTGTCCAATATACATTTGATTACAGTCTTTACCACAAATTAATAATATAAAGATAAGTAACACCCATAAGAGATACGCTGATTATTATGACCAATACATAAACAACAATTTGCATGTTTACATTTCAACGTATCCAAAACAAACCAGAAGTGGCTCCAGGCTTCAGCGTTTATTTTAATGCTTTTGCATAACACTTCTATCTATGGAGATATATCAAGGATTTATGTATTCGATTCCGCCAAAATCGATAATTTTTTTCTAGAATTGTATTTAATTTTCAAAAAAAGATTGCTCAATATATTTGTGTTGGTGGTGAATAATTTGAGCATTTGAAATATTTTTTTTGTTTTCTTGTTACCATGTTCTTTGTTTAATATGTAGGTAATTAGAATTTGTTATTTATCCTAAAATTATTAAAAATCTAAAGAATTACTCTTGTCATTGTTAAAACAATATTTTCTAATCCCAGACTTCAACTTTCTTTTCATAAAACTGTCAAGTTTACTACAAAAACCGAAGATACATTATTTCATTCTTAGCAGTTTTGCTTTGTTAAAAAAAATAATTTAAATTCCAGTGGCGGGATAAAAAAGGTGTTCGATTGTAATTAGCCAAAATCTTCCAATTCCCAATAGTTCATTTTCCTGAACATTTTTCAAAATAAAGATTTTATTCTTCTTCTGCTAGCCCAGCTTAATTTCTTAGAAGGATTCATTTTCTGACAGCTCTGGATATACATTTAAATTACATGCACCAACACAACGTACCACGGACCCTACCGACTCAAACGATTCGACTAGACTAGGGCGCAGAGTCACCAATCAGCGGCGGGGACCATGGAGGCAGCATTTGATTAAGTCCGACGTCGGACCATCCTAGCGTCCACCAACTAGCTACCAATTGTAGTATCCACCTTTATAGATTACTGGTTTAGTTTTAATGTATCATTAAAAGTAAACAAGAAACCTTTTAAAAAAATGTTATTTACATTTTCAAGGTCATTCTAAAATTAACAGAGAACTGGACCTAAATCGCCCCCTAGATCGGGCTCCCCTAGGCATAGGCCTATGAGGCCTTCTGTGCATGGTTTGCAGGTAAATATATTCGAAACTCTTTTTTTCATTGTTCTTATTTACGGTGAATCTAAATTTAATAGGGATGGCATAAATTTTGATAATAACCACTTATAATAGGTATATGAAAATTCTCACGGAATAATTGATCGAGACACCATCAATGCTTTTCAATTAATATATGGGCTGGAATTTTCGACGATTTTTTAATTGGTCTATTTGTTCTATCCCGAAGGACTAATTTAGAATCTTACAACCGTTTTCTTCAAAACAAATTGCCACTTCTAATAGAGGCTAATCCACGAGCAGTATGCCAAAGTATTTTTTATGCAATATGGTGTTTCCTTTATTTTTCTTGATCGTATGAGGACATTTTAGTCAAACTGATTCTATTAATGGATAAGTGGTGGAGGACTGATAGCATGGCCATCTTGCTCCACAAACCTCAATCTGCTGGATTACTATTTATGGAGTTATTTAAAATATTATGTTTATGCTGTTCCTATTCGTGATGAACAAACTTTTCTCCATAGGATCCAAGAAAGGTGCCAAGAAATTCGTCGGAATTTAGGTACCTTTGATAGAGTGACAGGATCTATGAGAAGACGTATCGAAAAGTGTATTGATGCACAGGCATGTCATTTGGAGTACCTCTCGTAAAATTATCCTAATAATTTTAAGCAATTAATTGTTAAAAATTTCTGGTTTCGTTTGTGTTTATTTTAATAAAAAATAATAGTTTTTGTCCAATTTGTGCTTTTTCTTAATTTTGCAACCTATTAGTTAGAAAAAGTTAGACCAATAATAACCCTAGCTATTCAAAAAAGTCAAGAGATCATTTTTGTTCAAAATTAAAATTACAGTGGAATGAAAAAATAATAACTGAAAAATTTTGTGGCTAATTATTATTTACTGCTTTTACAAAACTTATCATAGTACAACATATATCTCTTTAAACAATTATTATTTTCCTGGCTATTTGTCATAACGCTGAAACTTGGATTACAAAAAAGATAATATGCACATTATGTTCAGTGTGAGTGACTCAACAATGTTATTTTTAATTCCAACTATTCTGTTCACTAAAAACCAAGAATAAAACAAAAGGTACTTACCAGTTGAATAATCACTTTAAAAATTTGTCAACACGTGTTTCTGCTTTTAGCTTCGTCTGGACAGCTCATTTAAAGGATGCAAAGTAACTAAATACTAGTAAACCCCAATGTAATAAACATTGATGGTTTCAGAGAACAGGACAATTGAAATTATATAGTGGAAATTCCCCGTAGGGTAGAATAATTTAAAAATAAAAATAAATTAGGTTTCCTCTTCTTGGTAAAAGTTTAAAATATATAGTGGAATGAAAAAATAATAACGCTGAATCATTTTTTTTCTAATTATTATTTATAACTTTTACAAAACTTATCGTAGATAAGTACAACATATATATTTTTAAACAATAATTTTCCAGGCTATTTGCCAAAACGCTTAAACTTGGATTACAAAAAGATAATATACACATTATGTTCACATGTGTTGGCAGATGTTTTAAAGTTTTTAAAGGGATTGTTCAACTGGTGAGTACCTTTTGTTTTATTTTTTTTTTTTGGTTTTACTGAACAGAATAGCTGGAATTAGAAATAACATTATTGAATCAGTCACACTGAACATAATGTGCATATTATCTTTCTTGTAATCCAAGTTTCAGCATTTTGGCAAATTGTTTAAAAAGATATATGTTGTACTTATCTATGATAAGTTTTGTAAAAGTAGTAAATAATAATTAGCAAAAAATTTTTCAGCGTTATTATTCTTTCATTCCACTCTATATTTTAAACTTTTACCAAGAAGAGGAAACCTAATTTATTTTTATTATTAAAATTACATCCAAGAATTGCAAACAAAATTCAGTGGCGAAAACGTATACCCCACATCTACGACATTGGTTAAAGTCGGAGCTTAATTTTTTTACGTAGAATGCCATTTTACTCATACGTTGTATACACAAAATTTCGTTTCAATATCTTCATTTCTTCTAAAGATACTTTTTTTTAATTTTAATGCCCTCTATCTTAGAAACAAGTGCTCCAAAGACAAACGTTTATGTGACAAAACGTTCTTAAATTCGGACATGAATACAATTTTTCATTTATGACATTCCGTTATGTATATTTTTGTCGATATTATTTTATGTAAATCAAATTAAATCATCTTATCTCTGTTCATCGTATGCGGTGTTCAAATTACCCCACTCATTTCGGACTCACGCTGTATATTATATACATAAAACAAATAAAACAATGAAGAAAATGACATGGAAAATAAATTATTTCTATACATATTTTCCTGAAAAGTGTAGTAATAATTGCAAATTTATCAAGTTACATTTGTTTCATTTGTGTAGAGTACTACCAAGTCCCGTATACATTATTGTTCCAATAGCAAATCAAAATTCATAATGCATGTTGTTGTCTTTAATTAAATATCCTATGTGTATATGTTTGTAGTTTGTATGCTATCCTCGTGACGTATTCAAAACACCCTCATCGTCGTATTTTATAAATTCTCTCTGGAATTAACTTAAAATCAATATCTAAAATATATACCTGGGTATTAATTTCCGCCAAGAAATTGGCCATTCTGGTCTAATTTTAGACTCTACAACAATGATTCTACTTGCGTTTTACCATTTTTGTGACTTTTTCTGTAAGGATATTAGCTGTAAATATAAATTAAGTTTGAGCAATATTAATAAAATTAAGTGCAAAATATGAACGGAAAAACAAAAATTTTTATTTATCTTATTATTTAATATTTTAATAATAAATTTCCTTAAACGAGTACATTCGATTTAAACAAATGTAGATTTTTAATATAATCACTGAAATCCTAGTGAAAAAATGCATAGGACAACATTTTTTTTTAATATTCAACTTAACAAGTAGGTTAAAAAATCGTGACAAAATGAAAAAAATTTAATAGCGCGAAAATAAAATAAGGTAGTTAAAATTAAGGCTGGGAATTTTACAGATTTTAGTATTCGAATATTCGTTCGAAAAAATATTCGAATATTCGAACTAATCGGATATTCGAATAATCGGATTATTCGAATAGGTATTCGAATAATTCGAATATTCAAATACTTGAATAGGTATCCGAATAATCCGGATACTCGAATATTCATTATTAATAATAGATATAGCACTGAATACTAGTGAATAGTGAATACTCTATTTGAGTATTTGGTTGGATAGACCACCCGATAGACCACTCGATAGACCGTGACGTAATCCACTAAGCAGGCAATTTGATTTGCTTTCCATACCCACAATAGGGTATGTCTCCTGTACATGTGCTATAAGGGTCAGAATTATTTAGTATTTTATTTTAGGATTGAGGTGCTATTGTTCACATTTAACTATTGAAACTTAAATAAAACGAAAACAGAGCTAGTTTATTATACTTCTGTGTCATAACTATTTTTCCTTTTCAAAAAAAAAATAAAAGTGCTCTAAAATTAGAATATTTTTAAAAAAGATGCAGATTGTGAGGGTAAAACAAATACATGAAAAGTCAATAGTTAAATATTTACAGGTTTTCTAAAATTTAAAATTTAATTTTAACCCCTGCCTTAGTACAGTAAGAATAAGGTCGAGGCGAAAAAGAGATGGAATAGTTTGACTGGGAGTAAAACGTGCCACTAATGTGGTCTATTTGTATATTTGGATTTTAGAATAGGTACCTACCTATACCTACTATCTACCTACTTTGGCTGGATGCATACTGCATACCTATTCGTACATAATTTAATAATATATTTTAATATTCAAATTTACTCAAATATAATCGAATATTCGAATATATTCGAGTATTCGAATATATCGAATATTCGAATAATTTCCCTTTACAATAATTCGTATTCGAATCCTCGAATATTCGAATACTCGAATTATTCGTATTCGATTCCCAGCCTTAGTTAAAATCGCCCCATTGAATTTATCAAGAAAAAAGAGGGAATTAATGTATTATCGGTTTTATTGTACAATTTCTCCTTATATCCGATAACCCTAACTCCCATCTAGTATGATCCATCCTGTATAGTTATAATTCTCTATTGCTGTTGAGGAAAATATATTATGAAATAATTTTATTATACATCGATAATCATGGTGATAATAAAATCTGTAAATTGAAATTATATTATAATGGCTTATTTTAACGTCAATCGTGAATTTGCATTTCCATTTTGACATGAACAAGTTTTATAGCGTATTGTATTCATAACTTTTCAATATATTATTTTCATTTACATTCACCATATAATTTTATTGTACCATTAATGATAATGTACCATTACAAAAACACAGTAAATTATTATTGGGTATAAAAAGTTCCATGTATTTCAATTTCCGTCTGATATTAACCTAAATCTATTAGGTGCATGTCTTTAATAACCGGTACGAATACGAATATAATAATGACCTCATATTTTAGGTTGACTATGTGCATAAAAAATATTTGCTTAATGGATCATATATTACAACGTAAAATAGAATAAAATCAATAAAAGTATTATTTTCAAAATGGAGTGAGAACTTGTCGTTAAATTATTAGCATATGGAATCTATGGGTGTCTATTTAGACAAATAACATCAATAAACAAAAAAAAAACACTATTGATTATTTTTGAGTGAGCGTTTTCAATTATTGACAAACTTAATTTGTGTAAAGGCGGATTTCCATAAATTGGACACACTTACGAGTGAGTTCTGTTTGCAAAAAACAGAAACTGAAACAAGTTTTAAGTTTCGGAAACAAAATCGAAACTGACTCCTCCAAATGGACAGAAAATAAATTGTAATTGTTTTTAAACATTTCCATTACACAGACAGTACAATCATGTCCTCTATGTAAAAAATATACAAAAACCAACTGTACGAATTTTGTCTATAAAAACAGAAACAAAACAAAGAAACTCTTTGATCTTTCCGCCACGCGATGGAACTCAGTTGTTGACGAAAACAGTAGCCAGCTACTCAAAGTCTCCCAAATGTTTCTGATTTTGGAAACTTGAGTTGCTGTTTTGTCGAAATCGACAGAGTTTCCGTTTTGTTACAATTTTGTCCATTTGGTGGACTTAATAATTATCGTATAATACCTGCTCAACTAGCTGTAGGCGAGCTTATAGCTTCTCCAGCGTCGCTTACTTATCGCTATTCGCTTGAGTATTTAATAAATAATCGATTCCAAACGGTAAAACTGGATAATGACATGTATGCAAAATATACAATTTTATTTGGCATTTGATAGAGATAAATCCGAGGTTAAATCTATAAAAGCTGCTGTGGCAGTTAAATTCTTAATATTATTGAGGTTTCAAAGACACATTCTTTGTTATTTGCTTTATACAGCCATATACAGCTGATTATTTCTTCAGTTGTCAGACTAGTAAACAACAGAGTTAATCATTTTCTGTCACATTTCACATGCTACTTTCTACTTATCCTTTTACATTCGCACATCACTCAACTCTTATCCATTCTATGATCGTTGGCAAATACTCTATTATGATGTTTAATTCACTCACTTGCTATAAATATTCGTCATTCGTGTCATTTATTTCTCTGACAGCCACTATTATCTTAGTTATTTTATTAATTTTGATTCGTGTCGTTTCTGAAATTATAATGGCTACTATATAATGAAACTGTGCTCTTTTTGTACGGTTTGAATTTTATATTAATTTTGTTTGTGAGCAGGAATAAACTAAATTGGAAAAAAAATATGTTTTGCAGTTTAATTTGTGTATTTGTTTACTTAAATTACAATGGATTTTCTCACAAAATTGTCCCATCATCAAATTGCTATTAATTTTTTTCGTGATATCTTTGACTTTTAAAGTAATATTTTCATGAAACTTTTTCAAATCAAAGTTAGCGCCATTTAATTTCCTCTTTTTCGATAATAACGGCCTGATAGCGATGTTTCATGAAGGTTGATAAAAAATATGTTTACAATTTTTTTTTTTGTTTAAATTTGTTTTTTGGCATAAACCGGTTGAAAGCGCCATTTACACTCTCTGGTCGTATTCAAACAACTAGATGTATATCGGCTAAGTAGCAATCATGCCGCAACCGACTAAAACATTTTGTTCAGTAATAGTAATGTATCGCATTATTTTCGATTTACTTCAGCAAAGAAAATATTATACTTTATTCATTACAAAACTTCACAGATATTATTTATAGTGTATTTTGTTACATATATGTAATACGTATACTTAAATCATACTATTATTTATTTAGTTTAAATTCTTTCACAGAATTTGTCTATAATTAAAATAATGGAACCTTAAAAGATTTAGAGCCTGCTCTGTCCTCAAACTGTCAACAGCAACTAATAGTAAATATCTAAGCTAAGTTTTGCATATGTCATACTTGCCTGTCAAAATACTATTTTATTGGTTTTGTGAAAATTACATTTATTTTCTTTCTCTTTATGGGATTTTATATTCTTTTATACAGTGTGTACATAAAGTATGGAATAAATTCATTATTTCTGAATACGAAAATATTTTGGAAAAAATCCTTGGTTAGGTCGATTTTTATTTTGAATTATGCATCTTCTGCTTTCATTTTTTTAGCTATAAGGTCATCGCTTCGGTTATGACGTCATCTACTTTTTTTAATGAAACACCCTGTATATTTTTTAATTTTTAGGATCTCTATGGAAAGCTGATTTCAAAGACCTACACGACTTATGGTTTAGAATTCATAAGTTTGAGGCTACGGACATTTGAAAATATAATTTTTTGAATTTAAATAGCTCTTGTTTTATTGTGATATTTTACAATAAAATAGTAAATGAAAAGAAAATAATAACAAAGTGATTTAAACATAACAACCTTACGTATCATACCTGAACTGAGTTTAATCATAAAAAACCTGATTAAGTTATTCCCAAATTTGGGTTAAAATTGGTGATTTTATTCCATTTCATTCAATCGACACAGTTAAATTCCGGTCCTCAAGGTTTTAGCTGACTGTGGTCAGAATAGTCTTCATAGATACGTTATATCTTCAGTAATGCAGGGTATATGTATAAATTTTCTGACAAGTATCAAAATTACCATTAGGAAGAATCATAGTTAAGGTTAGAGTCAGAATCGGAGCTTCCAATAAAATGCTTGTCCGCATATATCTTCGAAACCGCATGAATCTCGTGAAAAATGGGTAACCAGTTTTTATGAATAGCCTTATTCGTAAATAAAATAGAATTTAAACGCATTTTTCCTCGTATTTATTAAATTAAAATTAACAGTTTTATTGTAAACATCGAAATACCTCGAAATAAAAAACACATGTTTCCTTTCTGAAATCAAAATTTAAGAAAATAGTAATACAAATCATATTATTTTTCTGCCTTGTACATAATAGTTGGCCCCATCTTTAAAATCACTCACTACGTGACAGTTTTTCATATGTTTATTGAAGATTTTTGATTTGTACCGAACACGTAATGAGAAAACGAAATTGAAAATTAGAACGACGAAATTTTTTTATTTTACACATTTACGCGGAATATATATTTCAAACCTGTGTCATCAAAGAATTATTTTATTTGCAAAAGGCAAGAGAACTATCAATAATGTTTCCTTGTTACAATCTAAGATACAATGTAAAATGTTTTACGATGGGAGAGGTCGACATCTTTATTTAACAAGAGCTGCCACCATATGTTCCTTATGAGCTCCAATGACAAATTTAAAACATGTTACCATCTTTACGGCCTTTTAAAGTGATGTAACAAAACCTAATAGTGGTTTTTTGAGTTTTAAATTACCTATTTGTATACAGAAAGTGACATATCGATATTAATTTATTTCTGTTTTTATTTATTAGATATATAGAGGTAGAGTTCTAGGGCCTTATTTCTTTGAAGAACCACTCACTGGATATCGCTATTTGAAACTTTTCAATTTAAAATTATTCCCGCTTTAGTAGTTTTATTAATTCAGGGAACGCAGTCCAAAAGTTTTGAAAATTGGTAGAAATGTTCATTTAGGCTTACTCATGAACGCCAAAAATGTCCTGAATGATTGAAGATGAGCTGTCGCCACCATGCTGGAAATTAAGTGGAAATTTGAAGTTTTATGCATACATCTAGTAAAATATTGGCTTTACTGAAAAAAATATTTATGATAAAAATGAAAGATTATTAAATTATTAAACTATAATAGTTTTTTCGAAAATGGGTTGCGATTGTCTCGTGAATCGGTAGTGGGTTCCAAACACTTTCTATACAAGTGGGGGAATTACGGCAGGTAAAGTGCAGTATTTAAAATACATACTACTTTTTATGGCGCTGTTATTCATTCGCTATAGAGTGTATCTATCCCAGTAGTAACAAGTAGTCAATGGGATAGACCAATCTTTTGTTGGTAATGCGCTACTTAAAAGGGGACGCTTGTATGTTTTGAGGAGAAAAAGGACCGACACTCAAATTATTTTTGAGTGTACCACCATGTTTAAAAATTGCAGGGAAATGAATTAATTGTCTTCTGAAAACATATACAAACTAATCTTGCTCCAATTACGACACTGTAACCTGTTGCACCCGAAAATTTATTGAATGGTGTACTCTGCAAATACACAATTATGTGTGGATATAGAAAGGCCGGAACCAATTGGATAAGTAAATGAAGACGAAATAGAATATGCAGAAAAGCAACGAAACAAACGCGAGAGCAACGCCCCATGCAGATATTGATTTCGAAAATCTAGTCGATCCATTGGATTTGCCTATGCGAAATGAGGATATTCTCAGTACTAGTCAGGCTGGCAAGAGGCTGCGTCAATAAATAAAGTGAGTTAAAAAATATATCAGAATTGAATTCCTCTTCTAATACATACACTAATATATATATATATATATATATATATATATATATACTATATATATATATATATATATATATATATATATATATATATATATATATATATATATATATATATATATTTTGTTCTGTACAGATAATACAATGATAAGGACCCTAAAGATAGATATTCTGGAGACCCGAATAGGATCCCATCACTAGTATACATATAGGACGTGTATATGTAGTAGTGCACGTTGTTGACATATACAGTTCCGTGATCGACTCGCGTAATATTCACAGCCCATTTCCTCGCATCTTCCATTTCATCTTTCATTTTTATATTAAATGTTTTGTCAACGATGACAGCTTACCTTCAATTTATCAGGATTTTTTAGACGGTTTAGTAAATCTAAACGAACAGCTCGACCAATAATATTTAAAACTTTTAGAGTTATTTTTATTTTCCCTTCGTTGACTAAGCTATATCAAGAAGGCACAGATTTGCCTCATAATGATATTTGCTATCGGCAAGATGGTGCTCCTCTTCATTACACCGCCAATAATCGCTGATTGATACTTGGACCAAACTTCTCAAATAGATAGGTTGGTAGGAACGGACCTAAAAAGTGGCCTACAAGGTTACCAGATCTTATACCAGTCGATTTTTTCTTAAAGAGTAAGGTCTACAAGGAAAAGCCTTACAACAATGAAGATTTAGAAAACGCAGGAAACCCTTTTTTCTGCCAGATGCCATTACAAATGTTCAGGATGAAGCAATTTTTCGTCTTAAGACACTAACTAGTCAGTTTTAATCTTTTCATATTGTTATTTGCATTGGGTTGTTTTATAGTCATGAGTACAAAAATTTATTTTTTGTTTAGTTTTAATCAATTTGAGTTTTATGGGATAAAAAGATTTCAAAATATTAATCGAAATTACATTAGCATGATTTTTGTAGAGGTAGACCAGTCCTTGTTTGGTTGGTTGAAAACAAAACGTAACTGATTAAAGAATATAATGATTTATAAAAAAGAACCGACAAAGTACGGCTTAAATATAAAAAAGTAAATGTTACTAGGAAAAATATAAGTTTAAAGGCCCAAAAAGTATTACATATAGTGTAATATAAAAGAAAATATGCGCAAGATAAAAATGAGAACTTATGTATGTTATCACAGTTATTACAACTTTATATCCAGATCTAGATTACACTTTATTTAACTCCAAGACGTTAGCCATATCTTTAGAAATTAGCTATGTATGTCATAAGTCAAATGTAAAATCCTGAGATAAGATTAAAATTAACAAATGTTCATGAGGTTTTTACATTTTAACATTTATACGATACATTATTTTATTTCTTAGCAAGCAGCGTTGTTTAAAAATAACATTCTGTGGATTTTTATACAAATGGCTCCTACGAAATTATTTCTATACAAAATCGGTAAAGTTCCCTAAACACCTTAATTAGATTTCTCGAAAATTCGAAGAAGCTAGACTATAAGCTGTACTGAATTAAGTCAACAAATTCAAATGTTATTTGAGTTTATTATATAGCATTTAATTTGTGGTAGTTGCAGCAACCGAAAATAGGTTCTTCTATTATAATTCGATTTTTTTAAATTACTGACGACATATTGCTGTATAAAAAAAACTTTTTTGGAAAAATTCAATACGACATCCATAAAAAAAATTTATGTTAAAGATATTTCGAGAAAAATGAACTACACCATCGAAAACATAATTAAAATTTACCCGATTCTCAAATGGAGTTAAGATATTTTCAAAGGTAAATGAGCTGAGATGAAAAAACTAAAATCTAAACTTTTCGTTTTTCACCAAAAAAGATACAGACGTGGTTTTCTCAGCAGCATTTTATTCAGTGCAAAATCGGCAACGTTCCACATTTAAACTTACCTTCTATCTTTCACAATAAGAGAGACCCCAAAGAAATACTAGAATTTGAATCAGTCTGTACATGATAATACAAATTATTGCGGTAAATAGTAAAGTAAATTAAAGCTTGCATGATTCCACACATGCACATACACAATTCTTTTTACGTAAAAATGATTAATTATATACTTTTTACGATCACGCGAAATATAGACTAAAACTATTAAGAAAGTAGAAAAAAATATTTTAAACATTAAATATCCGCAGTGGCCAACAGACTGTATAATTTAATCAATATGGCATATATATTATTTACACTAGTAATTTTTACCATTGGTGTTGTTTTAATTCTAAACTAAATCTCAGAAAAAAATAATCTGACTTTTTAAAAGGTTTTCTTCATAGCCTCAGTTGAATCAAATAAATTGATAACAAATGGTCTGAAATAGGTTACTCAATATAAACATAATAATGTGCCAAAGTTCTTAAATATTTCTTTTATCAAAGCCAATCATCAACGACAGAAGATAAGCCGAACTGCAGACTTTTACTGAACCTTCACGTCGTTTTGACGTTGGTGTTTTTAACGTGCATCATATCGCAGATAGAGGAAGGCCACAGTTTTAGATCCTCCTCGATTATGCCTTGAGCAGTCCTCCATTAAACCTCTTCGACTCAAGTAGGCTCGACCCAAATTTGAACCCGTGCGTCTTGCGTGGGAGACTTGACACAGTCTCAACACCACCTGAGGCAATTGCTTTAATTTATGCTACTAATAAAATGAACTGGTGGTAACAGTTATAAATAGAGCCCGTATTTCGGATGACATTAACGTGTCAGGAGCGGCATGGGAGGGTTGTACGAAATTATAGAAATGTTATCTCTATTTATGGTTTATTCCTGATTCAACTGGAGGAGGTTATACGTAGTGGTGGGTGCATCATTGTCGATATTGCTACGATCCCTAAGGAGGTGAAAGGAAGTAAAACGTGTTTTCACGGATTCCTCAATATCTCTTAGGACCAATGAGATATAGACTTGGTTTTTGCTCACAAAGGTTACCCATATGAATGTCTAAAAACATATGTCACCGCAAGTGTGAGCGAAATCAGAAGATTGTTAAATTGACGAGAGGCATCGAAAAAACTAAGCAAAGTCGGACAATTCTTAAATCATAAATAATGCTATCCAAATCGTGTCAAAATGAAATATGTTAAATCTATGGGAGATAGAGGGTTGATTTTTCCCCCTAGAGTTATACCATCCCACAGGATTTTTCATGGTGAATCGAATAAAATAAGTTCCAATCTCCTATAGGCAATAATGGATGAGATATTCAATTTTTACTACTTTCAACTCTAATATTCAATATAAAATACTAAATATCTCGGTTCGTATAGGAGATAGAGGATTGATTTTTTCCCTAGAACTCCACCAAGTATAGCGCCCCGTATGATTTTTCCTGGCAAATCTAATAAAAGAAGTTCGAATCCCCTATTTGTAATAGGCGTTGAAATATAGAATTTTTTTATATTTTCCTCGCCCATTTTCAATACAAAATGCTAAGCATCTGTTTGTCTCGAATTCTACGCGGACGAAGTCTTGGGTAAACAGCTAGTTACTTATAAGTAGCGACCGGATTAAGGTCGAAGATAGCAAAAATTATATTTAGGATTTGCAATATTTGCGCATACAACGATACATTACTTTACATTGCACTTTGTTAAATTTTACTATAAACATTAAACCAGCGCTTAGATAATATTCCATAATATGATTAATTATTATTTTTCAACTGTCAGGGTCAAGTCCCCGCTTTTATCTGTTGAGAAACGTAAACATCTCAATAAACGTTCGCATGGATTTTCACTATGGTTTATAAAATAAAACTTTTGTATTTAACGATGTTTGAGCTTATCTGGCAATAATAGTTAGTGGGCGATATTTTTATCTATAATTTTACAAAAGTATTAGAGAACTGATTTTTTATGATTTAAAACTGATAACAAAATACTTTAATAGTAATGACGATGACATGAAAAAATCACTGTATATCGCATCACTAATATAGTGAAATTCAGAATCCCTCTCTGGAAATGTCATCCGAGATAGGGGCTCTAGTTAAAAATAACATTGTGGCACAAACTAACAAACAATAATAAATCCTGCTTGGAGATGCAGGACCAGTGAGGACTACACTAACAGCTGGGATGATTTGACACTGTGGCATATTGAAGTGGAACTTGACGCCATGAAAAGAGTAAACAGATAGTTGAAGAACGGATTGTAGATTCCGACAGGTCAAAAGCTGGGTAGTAGTACTAATGATCTTGTTTTGCTAGTAAGGTCCATATTGTTAGTCAGCCGGAAGATGATCGATATACAAGTTTACAATTCCATATGAAGTTATGTTCCTTAGTTAAGATGATTGGTAGTATAATAAAAATTCCTAGGCTCGAGAATGGTACACAGACGATTTGTTAAATTAGGAAGGAAACGGCGTGACGCTTGTGTGTACACTTTTTCAAAAAACAAACCTCTGACTTTTGACGCAGAAATTTAATAAATATTTTGAATAATTTATTGGAAGTGACGGCAAGAAGGTGCGAGGAAACATTGTAGGATGCCACAAATAGTATTTCGAAATTTTAAATTATCTAAAATATTTGACATTTAGGTTTCATTTTCAGTTTAATATTTTTCATGTGTGAGACACTTCGAATAGGCAAAAACATTTTTTTCAAAAAATCAGCCTCTGACTAATCTTTTTGGCGCAGAGGTTTATTAACAAATATTTTTAATTAATTTATAGGGCAGTGGCTTAATACCCAAATAAGGTGAGAATTTCCACATGGGAGTGGACGTAAACACGCGATCCGCCTATATCTATGAATTGCTATTGGACACTCGACAATAATGAGTCCTGTCGGTCAGTATGTAATTGTTTTTATACAAAGCTACAAACCGTCCAATTCTCTGATAAAATCTTTAATTTTTGGTTTCCATTTTTATAAAGAAACATATTTATTGGGAATGTTTCAATTGGTGTTTACACTACAATATCATATTTACAGAAAAGTCGTCTCTGGAATTTATCGCCTCCTCCCGATCTCTAGACTCATCACAGGTTTTATTAACAAGCAGTGACTTCCTTTAACATTTTATTGTAGTATCGAAAGCTTCTATGAGTAGTTGAATACAATTGGATTGGATCTGAATGCGAACTTACTACTTTTAGCAATATTATTAATGTAATACATGCATAATACAAAATTGTGAGCATCTTTTGAGACGAGAAATATAACAGATATAACAGTGATTTATCTTTCCTAATCTTTGCACAGTACAAAATCTTATTTAGTAGCGCCGTTTTCTGTTTAAGCTGTCAGAAACAATTTTATTTTTGTTTATATTTCAAAATGAAAATAGAATTAAATAGTTTTGATTTGTTCATATCAAAGGACATTTTGTCTGTTATGTTCTATTAGTCGAATGAAATGAACATATGTCTCTTTAATACCACTAAATGGGTTTTATTGCCAACTTCAAACTTTCTCTATTTCATAAAGTTCATCCTTTTCATATTTATTAGTCTATCGCTAATTAACATGAAAATGGCTAGTCATTTGTGGAATTACAGATCTAAATTTTTACCGAACTCTGGAGAAATAAAATTGTTTATGTAAATTCGTTTTGATTTGAAAGAAATGTTTTCCAATTCAATCAGAAAGGAACTTAGTTAACTAACTAAAGAATTAAAAAAAGAAACTTGAAATTGCTTTTCTACAAGAAACATTATTGATTTTTATTTGTAATGACTAGAGTTCGGAATATAGGTAATGATAACGTCAAAACAAGAATTGGCTATAGGTTGTTCAGCGTGTATAGTAGACCACAACTTTAAGAGACACATAAAAAATCTCAAAGCTTTGCCGTGATGCTCCTTAGGATAGAGCGGGCATGCTTTATTTTTCTATAGCATATTAAATAATTAATATAATGTATTACTTAATACAAAAAACATCATAATTCTCATGTAAAATATGTTATGGCATGATTAAAATAAGTAATTAACGGAAGCACGCCTGTATCAATTATAATTTCAAATTATTTTGATATAAATACGCAACTCCCTCCTAAAAAAAAAAAAGGAACAAAAAAAAAAAAAAAAACCGGCCAAAAATATTTTACGATTTAATGGTTACTACCGAACCAGCGCGTGTAAAAGCCTAATAACGAGAAAGCACAATACGGGGACGGACGGTAATACTTTCGCGAAACATCGAACGATTCGTGTCTTTTTAGAATTTATATAGGTTATGTGCTTTATAAGTGTCTGCTTTAGTGTTTATATTTTATTGTGAGAGCCTAGAATGTATAATACTTTAACAGATAAGTGAAATTTTCCTTTGTGTTTAAGCGTATTTTATGTAGTTGTGTTTTTATAAATATTCCAGCGGGTGGTGAATTATTCAGAATTTTGATATCTCTAGCCGTTCACGAGTTATAAGAAAAAACATAGTGTGACGTTACCCTCAAATTTGGCTGGTATAAAAATATGACTTTTTGTTTTTTGTCATACGTTTTTAGATATAAGTAACTAGTTTACATATTAACATCTTAGAATGAAATAAAATTTACTTTATCATGTTGCATAAATTTCTTTTTCAATTGTTTGGGAACAATATAATATTATGTCTGCATAAAAGCCATCACTGGAGACCGATACTCCCATCCGAGCTCTAGTAATGACATTCCCTCATAATGCGGATATTCCACTACATTGAAAGTTAGTTTTTTTAATGTATATGATTCCGATTATACAACGTGTTTTACATTTCATCAATACACCTCAAAAACTTGTTTGTTTTTATAGATATCTGATTTTTTGTTTAAAAAAAAATTATAAGAATAATAATAATAGTGCAAAAGTTTTTGAGGTTTACTAATTAAATATGAAACACAAATATGTATCTGTAAACAATACCTAAAAATGATTGTCATTTTAAAGTTTTTAGCATATCGAAAATGACATAATTTCAGAATAATTATTTGTAATTGCCCCTAGTTAAATGCCCAATCTTGCATTGTCAAATTAGTAGTATTTTATTTGCATTGTGGATCAGGTCATTTCTGATCTAGATCAATTAAGTCAGCCGTTTACATGTTTTATTTACAACTGATCTGAAGTCAAAAGTGACCAAGTCAGTTCCCCCTTGCCGATGCTGCTCCACCCCGGGTGAAAGAATCACATGTGATCTTTAGATCAGTAATGTAGTGGGGTGAGAATAGCGGCAAGCGGTTGACCGTATAAACTGGTTTTGCATGTCGCAACAATAAATTTGCATATTTTTCATAAAAAAATATCGTTTTTGCAATTACTATATTTCATAATAAAAAAATAATCAAGGTCTTAGGAAAGGAAAATGTCAAATTGGTTTCTGGTTCATCTGTTCTCATTTTCTTAGAATTTTTAACGTAAAACCAGAGACGCATATTAAACTTATTCGTCTCTGGTAAAACCGATAAAACATAAATATATAAAATTAACCAGTACCTCCCAAATACGCATGCGCGCCCGACATCAGAGGCTGCTGCACGTTTTATTTGCGACTCGTGCAGATCAAATGATCAAGTGAACTGACCATCGGTGCAAATAAAATACTAGCATGTTTATGTCATTATGTTTTAATTTTTGAGGACTTGTAGAAATATATATGATTTTGAACTACTTTGTGAATTTGTACATTTTTTTTGTGTTAACTGTATTAAACTTTTCAAGATTATATTAACTTTAATACAGTATAAACGAAAGTATACGCATTTTTTTCTTAACTTATTGTGAACTGAATTTATCTTTCACGGCGACTGCGGCAGTACTAATATTTTTACCAATAAAGAGGTAATAAAAATTAAAATAACAAAAAATGCTAATAGAGTGGTGAGATTCATTTGCAAGTACTAATGAATACTAAAAATTATACCTAAAAATGTACCAAAGTCATAATCCTTTCGCTTTATTTAATTGAATATTAAATAAGGCTGCCACCCACGTTTCTAGCAGAATTAAAAATTTATATCATGCACAGAGAAGTGTTTACTAGTTAAAGATTTTTACCAAATAAATGAGAGTCCTTCTTGTGGCCGTCGCGTATACCATTCGCAGACCGGTTTCTGGTTTTTGCCTTCTTTAGTTCAAAGTAACGTACAGGCAATATCAACAAAGAGGATTTCAGAATCATTAAGTAAAGCTGGCGAGTCGGGCGACTATTCAATGGTGCAACAACAGGTAGATGCCTGGTGAAGCAACGACCGGTCGGCGGACAAATCGAAGCAAGCCGCGAGACTAGTCCATTGTTTTGTGTCGTAGTGTTTACACACTAATTTATTACTCCCCATTATATTGTATGTAGTTGTATTGTTGATAATTTTATTTGTTTTATTGTATTGTTAATACTAATTTAATAATAAAATATATCAGACGTGCGCAAGGGTAAAAAACGGCCATAAGCTGACAAAGTGAATACATTTATGGGTAAATTCCCGGATTTATTCTATAATGATGCTACAATAATTTGTAAGCTGTGCAAAACAGATCTGATGTGCTGAGATAAATATGACTGTAGACGTCACGTAAATAGGTACTGTGCAGCATAAAACTAAAAAAATTGCGTGCCTTCGAAAACACAGTTTATGTTCGATTTACTGTTAATGCTGATTGCCTATGAGGTTCCGCTGCATATACTCGAAAACAACCATTTCGGGAGTTCTAGAATAAATAAAATCCCTAGGTGACGATACCAAGTCGTACAACGTTGCGTAACTATATACCAACTGTACGCGAAGACATTGTAAATAAGATCAAATGTGTATTAAAAAATACATGGCTGTGGTTATCTGCTGACGAGACGAGAGATCATAAATAAAATCTATTGTAAGTTGTAGTGCGGGTACTGGACCCTCTTAAACCGATATTTCCACGATTACTAGCTAGCAGAAGATTAATTAAGTGTACTGGAAAAACATTACGCGGGTGGTGCTGGAGACGTTAGAAAAATTTGATCTGTCAACAAGTCATATGTTGATGTTTGTGACCGATGGTGCTGCGCCAATGCGTTTGGTAGGCCGGCGTCTTCAAGAACATGGTTGTAGGTTGGTACATGTTACGTGTAAAGTGCATGCTTTACATCTTGTGGCAGAAACTATTTGACAAGGGTTTTCAGAGGTAGATGCAGTAATAGCAAGTACAAAAAAAGTGTTCCTTAAATTTCCTAAACGTGTTCGCGCATTTCACAGCAAGTGTCCAAATATCCCAAAGTTGCTATACTACAATTCAATCCTGACGAGACTTCAGCTATTCAGGAAAGTATACGAAACAGTGCGTTGCCGTTAGCGGAATCACTGCAAATTGTGGACGAAGTAAATCGACTGCTACACTCTATAGGTGACGCAAAAAAATGAGCCCGTTAGAGAAAAGTTCGCACGTGTGTTAAAGCAAGACACCGGTTTTATCAGATGGAGACAAATTTGTGTAATGGTGCTGATGGTACAATCTCAGATCCATTAAGTGCGTTCAAAGACTATTTTAGTATGCCTCTATTACATAAATAGATGTCGAACGATAGTTCTCAAAATATAAGCATATATTTTCTCCACAGCGAACATCACTCACGGTGACACCTATAAAAACATATCTAATGCTACAGAGTTTTTACAGATCTTCTCCAATTTGTGATAAACTAATTAGTTTATCAAGCTAGTTAATAAGGTAAGCTGTGCAGGCATTGTTATAAATTGTAAGAGTTTGTTGCTTTTGTTACTAAATAATTTCTTTTATTACGCCTATTATGATGCGTACGCCTATGTCTTGCCGCACATTTCTGTCAGCCTTAATCATAAGTCGTTACATGAAAGCAGAGTACTAACGAGTTGGTGATAATTCTACCAATGTCAATCGCAATATAATAAATTGGAGTAATGCTTCGACACAGCGTTCTTTACTAACACTGAAGAAGACGAAAACCAGAGAAATCAGTCTGCGAATGGTATATGCGACGACCTCAAGTAAAATTTACTTTCATTTGCTAAAAATCTTTTACTCACAATTTTAAAACTTAAATACTTTTCTGCATGATATAAATTTTTAAAGCAGCTAGAAGTGTGGTCGGATGCCTTATTTAATTTTCAATTAAATAAAGCGGGAGGATTACGACTTCGGTACCTTTTTAGTTATAATTTTTAGTATTCATTGCTATTTGCAAACTAATCTTTTTCTGACGTTTGTTATTGGTTTCTCACAAATGTAATTAAAAAATGTTTCACATTTTTTAATATAACACTTAACGCGTTGTATTAAACAATATTAAAGAAATAATACGCTGTAACTAGTAGTGACGCGCTTATAGTAAAAACACTTAATAACACAACAGTACCATCTTCGGTGTCATTTGCTGCTTGTGTTTTAGCGAGGTACTATTCGGATGACGACAGACTAAAATCAAAACTTTATTATTTTTTGTCCTTTTATGGCAAAAAAATTGAGATTAAATTTTACTACCGTGGGATATGCTAGTAAAATAATTGTAGGAAATGCTCATTAATTTGAAGACTTAATAGTGTTAATTCAACATTAATAACATAAAGCTGTCTTTTTTTAAATTTAGCTTGAAAATGAGATATAATGACGTGATTCTACTAAAATCACATAAATACTGTAATACCAGGATTAAATGAAACAAATCATGATAAAAAAGTGACTGTACAAATGTTGATTTCAATTAACTGTAAGAACAAACCCGTGATAACTTGCTCGTACTTACGTTTTCCATTATAGATAGACATTACTATATACTGTAGAAGAGATGCCTCTATAAGTACGGCAGAATTTAAAAATTGTACATCTCTGGCGCAAGATCCAACTCTGGATTGTAGAAACAGCACTTGTCTCTATCAGCGAGATTATAGAGGCTAGGTAGCTGCAGTGAGGACACAGTATTTTCCAGAGATTTAAGTTTACCTAAATTTAATAAAAAACGTGTGTCAATGTTCTGTTTACAAAAGTATACAAACTACTTAATAATGAATCCGGAAATTATTCATCAAAAATATCTTGGTAGGTCTTGACTTCGGGTCAGTGAGATAACTACTGATGTACTTGTCAAGCGACAAGTGGTCGCTTGACAAGTATTCCATTTTTACTTTCATAGATTCACGCTTCACTGCAGCTGCCATTTATAGTTAAACCGAAAACATTTTTTAATAAAACCTCACATAAATTTGATCATAAATAACAGTATGTCTTGATTCAGGGAGAGAAAATTTAAATTTAATAATTGCCTTCAGTTATATTTTAAGTGAGAAAATATATTTTACATATGTACTATGAAATAATCTAGATACAAAATAATTTCGTGGTCCTAGAACCCGTAAAAAAAAATAAGATATAAGGGTAATTAATTTCAATTATAGATAAAGGTATTTGTTAGGTCTCGTGGCCAAAAAGGGTATTAACACAAAAAATATCTGACAGGAATAATTAGTTTTAATTATAAATCAAGGTCTCTTTTGTGTCCAGAGAGATCCCATGGTCCTAAGAGATGTTTCAGGTGAAAAATAAACTGTGAATAATTAACTTGATATTTATAAAAAGCAATTGTATCTCGGAATTCTTTCTATGCAGTGTTTTATGAAGACTGGACTTCAAATATTTTACAAGTGTGTAAAATATATAACTAAAATATATAACTTTATTTATTAAAACAGGAATTACAACCGAAAAATGAAGCGAAAATTTTCACGACGGAATTTAGTTAGTCATTTCCAAATATTCCAGTGTTTAAAATAATTAATTCAATTTTAAATATTTTACACGCATTGAGACGAATACTAACATTTACGGACTTATAGAATAGTTTTAGTGACCATGTGTATTTCTTGAAAATAATAATTAAACCATTATTTGCATATACAGGGTGATTCTAAAGTTTTAGTTGTGTTATTACTATTATTAGAGGTTGTTAAAACTTCGATAAAAGTGTTGTTTTGTTTATGTTTGTGTTACAAAAGTAGATTATAATTTCAATGTGCGTTGTTTATTACTTAATAGAGTAGCTGTGTCCTTGAAACAGAGCTTTATGTAATTATCTTTTTTAAATATTTTATCGGATGATGGTTTAATAACTAAAAAAAGATCGAATATTATAAAATATTATAAAATAAATTTGATTGAAGATAATATGAAGAATGTGTAGAAATTTTTAGGAAAAATTTTCTTGTTTCAGCGTCTTATCAAAAAAAAATGTTTAATTAACTTGCTAATGCTTCAATTTTGTTATCATCCTAAGGACACTTTAAATGTTTTTAATGATGTACAAAAAGTAGGCGGTTTTCGATACTGAATACAATTCTTGTTGTGGTGTTTAGGACAGCTGAAGTGAATTTGACAAACAATTTCTTAATTATAATTTATTCTTTAGGCGAAGGAAAATAAATTTTAAAATTGTATTGTGGCGATAATACTTGCACTGAAGTCACTGTACGTATTTTCAATGAAAAGTTTCCTGGTAAAAATGTTCGTCCCAAGTATGCAATGGAATAAATAAAAATTTTTTTATGAAGCTGGTTCAGCTAACAATAAAAGATACAATCTCATACGTACTGTCAACAACGAAGCAGGTGAAACAGCTGTAGTAGGATATCTTAAAATTAACCAGATTAAAAGAAAAAGTGTTAGACACGTGTTTCAAGATTCTGGAGTGCCTAGAAGTAGTGTTTATAGAATTCTTAGACTTGTAAAATTTCTCCATAAGTAGTCTTTTACAAGAGTTGAACGAAAGTGACAATGATGGTAGAGTGAAATTTTGCAAAATTATGTCTAATCATTTTCAAGAAAATCCAAGTTTGCCGTATAATATTTGTCTTTCGGATGAAAGTTCATGTTTTCTTAAAGGAACTGTCAATAGACACAACTGTAGATATTGGTATGATGAAAACCTTCATTTCTATAGTGTGTTTCATTTGCAAAACCCGCAAAAATTGAATGTCCCAGCGGGTCTTTAGGAGAGATCATTGGTCCTTTTTTTATCCGGATGTTTAAATGGAATATTATCTATTTATAAAAATGAGGGAGTTACATTATTACTCACGTTTTTTTAGGAAAATAAGCTATCTTCCACAGGATAGGTTACCAATAATTGTAGTACTAATATTTATACTAAACTCTTTGGTCAGATACCTGTTCTCCACCCTTTAGTCATTTCATTATAGGAACTAATATGTGCGTTGCTAGCCAGTGAGTCAGAATCGGCACTATATTACTACTATGGATCTGTAAAAAGTGTTTAATCGATTGGCTGGCTAGGTTCCCATATTTGACACTACTTAATTTCATTGTATAAAACTACATTAAAACTACATTTTATTTAAATAAGGATCTTACAACCCAATAATTTTCTCCTGTAAGAATTTTCAAAATTTTTTTTTACTTTTTTTAAATAAAATTGCATATGTAATAAAAATACTTTTTTATCTACAATAGACATATAAAGTAGGCTTTCTTGCTCAAATTTAACAATGCAAAGTTGACGTTTACTGAGGAGCTACGAGTAACGTCAGCTTTATTGCTTATCTTCTATGAGAACAAGCGTTAAAATACTTTAACGCGCGCTTGTCTTCATCTGTTCTTATACAAGTTTGGTTACAAAATTGGCAATATATTTTTATGAAATAATAATCTCCAAGACTTTTGTTTTTTAATACAATGAGAGTTGGTGTAATAGTAAAAATTTAATAATATATTTATTTATTTATAAGGAAAATACGAACTTTATAAATAAAATCACTATAAATTCAAGCGGAATTAAAACTTAAATAAATTGACAGCGTTTGCGTTTTGTGCGTTTGTTTATTTTAGTCACATGCATGTCACACTCATAAAATGTGGACGATTCGTGGTTTCCAACGAAAAATTCAATTTAATTATTTCTTTTATTTTGATATTTACAAGTATGTATTTCTAACGCAAAATGTCATTGTCGCTCTCGATTGTACTCTCTCGTGCAGAGGCACTTTGCACTCTTAATACATAAACAACTATTTTGGCAATCACAACACCAAAAGAAGTTTCTAAAATGATGGATTCCTTTTAGAATCTCCCCTCTATTACTGAAATTTGAGTAGAAATGGTGCTCCCTGCTAGAAAGGCAACGGACAGGATGTATAATCTTAAATCCCTAATTTTACTTTTGTTTCATAATGAATGCGTATTTTAATTTAATTTCAATTTTTCCTGTAAATAAACATACTGCTAAAAAGGAATTATAAATTGCCGTATCAGGTAATTTGATTGATTACGGGTATTGTACATCGCAAGCCGCAGGGAAACAACACAATGCTGTTCATGAATATATGATGTGAAATAATATTTTTCGATTTAATAACAAAGCAGAGGACTTAAAATTGTAAAATTCAATTACATGGAAATCAGCTATTTAAATTTTAATCATAAAGCACTTCTATTTTGACCTAGTTATTAATGTTTATTACAACACAACGTATTATGTACGTATCTTTTCAATACAGGTATTTTATTTATAGTATGCACCATACAGATCAAGCCCAACCCACTAGATACATGACTTAGCGGTATGTGCAGTTTACAGTCGCCCGTCTATTGCCAGCGCAATGCTTGGGGCGACCGCAGCGCGAATGTCAAAAGGGGCTTTTACTGTAGGTTAGGATATTGCTTTGGTCAAGAAGGATGTATTTTTAAGTATCTAATTTGAATTATTTATTTATTTATTTATGTATTATTTAATTTTTTTATAGTTGGTATTATTTTTCCTTATTATTTATGAAAATAATAATTTATGTTTTTAGAATTACTTCTTTCGCCACAAAAAAAAAAATCAATATTTGATTGTGTGTTGTCTGATATTTTTCATAATTTTAGAGCCTTACTGTTTGTGGCGTCTCGGAAGAAACACTGAAATTGTGAAACATTCAGATAATTTTAGTAAATACGTTAATACGCAAAGTTCTCTTTACATGAACAAGCAACACTCTCCACCGCAGCTTTAGCGTTACTGAAATTTACTTGAAAAATCAAATGTACAGTTATTTCAAATTTATTTGCAACATAAAAACGTCGGCTTCTTTGATCCTTTCATCGCTGCTAAAGAGGCCGTTGTTCTTTATGTTGCAAATAAGTTTGAGATAAACTATACTAAGTAATGCTCTTGAAATGTACTAAATAACCTCGAACTGTACTAACTAGTTATTTTTCCTTTTCTTTAACTTATTTTTTAGGGTAGTATGTGAGTTAAATAGAAGGTAACAGAGTTATTTTTTTTTTTTTTATGGGGGGGGAGGCGGCGTGGGGTTTTTATAAGGGGGGGGGGAGTGGGGGGGGGGGGCGACCACGGGGGGGGGAGGTGCCGGACCCCCCCCCCGGGGGGGGGGGCCGGCCGGCGGGGGGGGGGGGGGGGGGGGGCGGGGGGGGGGGGGGGGCCCCCCCCCCCCCGCCGCGGGGGCCCGCCCCCGGGGGGGGGGGGGGGGGGGGGGTTTTGTGTGGGGGGGCGGCCGAGGGTGGGGGGGGGGGGTTTTTCCCCCCCCGGGGGGGGGGGGGGGCGGGGGGGGTCTTTTCTCCTTTGATGGAAAAGGGGAATTAAAAGGGAGGGCCAAACCTCATCCCCTAAATAGAAGGTAACAACCTTCTTTCATGTCATCGAAAAGTGATGTATTACGTATGTATATTAACTGATAAAATAAACATTTGAAAACTAACGGGGGAGAAAAAAAAAAAAAAAATCCACAAAAATTTTGGGGGGGGGGGGGGGGGGGGAGGGGGAAAATTTATTTAAACCCACAAACCACGGAAATTGGGGGGGGGGGGGTTTATTTTTCCGGGAACCCGCCACAAAAAAAAAGGAATTTTGGCGAGAATTTTTTTTTTGGTTTTACCAGGAATAATACCCCATTGGGATTAAACCCCTCACGTAATATAGAGTTTTTAAACAAAAAACATATTGCCGACAGTTACCAACATAAGACAAAGATCAAACAACAACAATACTACGCATCTGAACTATAGAATATAAATACCCCACAATTACGTCACTACTGGAAGGTGGTGCCACTTTTCTGATTATAGATAATTGTGACGGTGTCAAAAAACATTGATTTATCTTTGTAAAACATCCAAATTAGTGGTACTAATATAACGTTAAGTGTATTAAATTTTGCCGAAAATGTACTAGACTTGAATCAATCTACTAAAGTACTAGATTAGGTCAAAATATACTGATCTAGTACAATTGTACTAACAGTGGCAACACTGCATTGACTTTATCTCGTAAGTTCCTCCCCACCAGCCAATGCCCTGACGCAATCGTTAACTTTCGTTCAGACTTAGTATTCGGAGGGGCAACAGTAAATAGCGCATACCGTAATTTACTTTTTATATATAAAAAATTTTATTTTTTTAAAACCAAATAATGTTTTCTTAGTCGTGTATCTAGTCAGTTGGCTCGATTTGTACATATTATAATTAAGAGCACGGAGGTGAGGATGGTCATTAAAGCACGGAAGTGAGAACAGTCATTGGTATGAATAATTTACTTTTTTCAGTTGTATACCAATGGAAGGGGATCGTCGGTCGTCGATGGCTTGTCCATTTCATTATATCAATTTACTTCGAACGCGAGAGACAGAAACAGTGATTTTTGAGCATTTAACTTGTTTTGTTTGTATTTAAATTCCACTCTAATTTTCATTTTGAAATTGGTATTATTTTTGGTATTTTAGGGAATGTATTTTATATTACATACAATCGAAAAAATAGAGAAATTTAAATGTTATGAGATTTTTTTCGAAATATCAATATATCACAATTTACTCACTGACCCAACCTTGAAGTTGTTAACGTTTGGTACGTCTTGTGCGGGTAGTAAACGGCATCGGCAACTTATTAATAAGTAATATACCTTTTCATGTTCTCCCCTTTGGGAAGCAAAATACTCGACCGTGGCAAATATTATTTTTTAAATATCACTCATTGAGTTGTCCTGATCCTTTTTGGGCCATGGTTGTCAAAATGTAAAAAAAATCAATCTGTTTTCTTTATAAAAGTGGGAACAAAAAATTAAAGATTTTATTGGGCAATTGGACGGCTTGCGGCTATAAAAAAACTATTACTTACTGACTGATAGAGTTCGTTATTGTCGAATGTCCAATAGCACTGATAGATATAGGCGAATCGGGTGGCTATCATATTTACGCCTACTGTACCATGTTGAAAATTAATAAACCAATGACTTCGAATTCATTGGACTACACTCTAAATCTGAACTAAATACGTAGTATTTATAAAACATCTACGTGGATAACACGTAGATAGGTAAACCTGGTACACAGTGCGAAATTAGAGGCAACGGCAAATTCTCTTTTGTAAAATGTTTCGTTCAATTAATTCCTTCAGAGGATAAAGTGAACTTGTGGGTTTAGTGACTTCCCCGTTTTGCAATATAACGGCATATAATTATATTGCACAAGCTGTAAAACGTTAAGAGGCACATGTCGTCAGTCATAAAAAAGTGTGACATTAGTGACAGTGAAAACAAATTTTAACTTAAATTACTGAAAATGATGGCTGATTGTAATATAAGTATACGAAACTAGATAATCCACTCTTTAGACAATTTTTGCAAACGTGTATTAGTGGGCAGTATAGCAATATTCAGATGCTATTGGAAACGACACTAAGAAAAAAATATTTATAACAGAGATGTGACAATATGTTAAACAAAAAAATTATTTTGAACTGAATGACACTTACATATATCTAGATGAGCGTGGATGAAACCACCAATGCTTTGTGGCAAATATTTTAGTGGGTGCATTAATAATGGTAATATACTTTTACCCTTGTGATCGCTAGTTAAAAGACGTGTGTTTTGGTGTTACATTCACAAATACTTTACACGGTGACACATCACGAAGCGTCAACCCTGGATTTGATGTCATTTATCGCTACCTCCCGATCTCTACTAATAATAATAATTACCTAGCCTATATTTCTTAAAATGCAACCTAAACGTTTTATTGCACATTTGCTATAGCATTTTCTTTTAGGTATAGTAGTGCAAACATTTGGTGGTTACATAAGAAAAATGTTGAGAAAATTGTGTCAAAATTAATTGGTAGCTGGGAAATATTTATCTACTGACATATTTAATTTCTTATTACTATTGTCATTTTTGTTATTTTGTATAAATTTTTTGTTATTATTTGTTATTGTTCAGCTTCTAAATTTAAAATAATTAATTTAATTAAATAGGTGGATTGGTAGAAATGGGCTAGTAAAGTGACCTACAAAGTCACCAGACCTTATCCTACTTGATTTTTTTGTGGTATCACTTAAATAGTTTTTCGGCCAGGCCCGGCCGGCAAAATTAAGTTTAGTAGTCCCGGGCCGACCAGACCACGTCAAATTAGACCAGATCGGACCAGGTTGGGTCTGACATAGCCAGGTTCGGTGAAGTCAGGCACGATCAGGCGTAATGCTTCAGCAAATTCAATATTATCGCAATAGAATCCTGGACTCTTGTCAGCTTAAGAGTGTATTAAAAAAAATAATGACCTGAAAGACAACAACCACTGTTAAGTAGATTATTCCAGTCAATTTGTATAAATGCCTGATTTGACAAATTGTATTGAAAGAAGAATTCTGCATATTTAAGATTTTTAATAGAAGTAGTGAATATATTTGAGAACGAAAAAATACGTCTTTACTTGAAAATACTTCCCTCAAGTTTAGTAGATGATTTTCTCAAATTTTTTATCTATACATTTAATCAAAAGAAGACTTTTTCTTAATTGTTCTAACTATACGTAAAGTTTATATTAAGACTAATGCTGCTATTTTGCTAACCACTGTAAACACTTTATTATCTGACCTTGAAAATTTACAGAATGTAAATTAGTTATTACTATTCTGCCGACACTGACATTAGATTTTTTATGTAAAATTCCACATTTTCTATAAGTTTTATGTCTATAATTCTTTGACTGTAATCTGAATGTAAACACGAAATGAGGTTATGTGTAACACTAATAATGGATAATTAAACCAAAAAATCGTATAAAACATGGAACACGTCCGTCACATATGCAAATTTTGGCATACATATATACTGTTGTAAGATGATATGGTCTGTTTAATGGACAGATAGAATTATGCCCCGCCCATAAATGTGCACCAAATTCGAATATGAATTTTGCTATTGGTCTTAAAACCGTTGAACAAGAGAAAAATAAGGGGGGAGCTCGTCTCAAATACGCATAATTTTATCTATGCAAATACGTTTTGGTGTTTTGTGGAGATTACAGTTATTCGTTGCTATTCGTTGTTTCAATTTGGTGTTATTCACATTTACTTATTAAAGACTGCTTTTTCAGCGCTAACAAACATCAAAACTTTATTTATATTAAGGTAGTACGTAATGAAAACGATTAATATTGATTATATCTTATAACCACACTTTTTTTCAGCCGCTCAAGCGGCTATTTCACCACCGAAAAAACGGATATCCAGGCATTTTTCAGTTGAAGACAAATAACATATTTTGAACATTTATAAGTCTTATATTGGAGACAACCCGGATAAACCTAGAGCAGAAATCGTCGAGTTTGTTGCAAAGGCATCAGGTAATTTTAATTTTTTGTATTTTATGAGGTTGCTCATCAGTGCATCGAGGTATATTTTTACTATCAAGGTATTTTTAGATTGTTTATATTTATTATAGTTTATGTTTATATTATTATATGCATATTAATTTAGATGTGTGTGCTGCAAGTGTTTACAACATTCTTCGTGAATGTAAAGAAACACACCAACTTCATCCACCGAAAGTGCACCACAGACAACGAACAATTTTGGATAATATCGATGATGGAACTAAAAGTGCTCTCAGACGTTTGATTTATTCATTTTTTGAAAGAAATGAACCACCAACTCAGAATAAAATATTAGCGGTGGTGCATGAAGATCTACATCTGCATCTACTTTGGTTAAAACGGAGTACTTTGAGGACATTGATAACAGAAATTGGCTTTCGGTAAGTAAATCAAGTTTTTATTTCTACATGTTGTAATGTAATTATTGTGTTTGGCATTATAGGTTTGCAAAAATCTCACGCAACAGTGTCCTTAGGGAAAAAAATGATTCATCATGCGCAAAGCCAGGAAGAGAAAATGTGGCAGCTTGTCATTGTAATGGACATCTTAGTAGAGTCACTGAACATTTATGTGGGGATGACTCTTCTTCGTCCGAATCTGACTCGGACTAAGGCCCAGTTGTACCTAATGGCGTTCGAGTGGATTATTCGAAGATATTGTTACTACTATGTTGTTAATTATTAAATAACGAAACAACTACTCAGCGGGCAAATACTCCGACTTGCATTGGATTATACCTTCAAATCATGATAGATCGGTAGCCAATATCATTTGTCAATTCCTAACCAGACATAGACCGGTTTCGAACTTATTAGTTGTCCTCAGTATGCCATAGGTTATAGAACAGACAAATGTTAGTGGCCAACCTGCTAGTCATATACTGACTAAGGTAAATTGAGTAGTGGTGAGAGGTATAAACTTCTCATATGGTCCAAATGCTACTACCGACCGACATCAGAGACGTCTATGATGTCGGTCGGATAGTACATTTGGACCATATGAGAAGTTTCCACATACCTCTCACCACTACTCACTACTATGTTTGATAAATATCCATGAAATAATTGAAACACAATTGACAGGCCTTAATTCAAAAATAGACAATGAAATACTGGAACTATTTTAAATTTTAATAGCAATTTATTTATAATATAAAAAACTGTTTTTATTTTAGAAACCATTCATATTGCTACTGGTCAATAGAGGTTGAGGTTTAGTTTTATTTTCATACAGGGTGCAGTATGCAATTTTTTTATTGTTTATGTTTCTCCATTTATATTTTCTTATAATGTAGCCTGATCTTGTAAGTTTCTTCTTGGTTCTTCTTACGAACAGTAATCGAACCTTGTGAATATGGTGTGTATAAGATGTATAGCTTTTATTGTTATTTTATTAGATTTTAGGATAGGGTTACTTATTTAGTATTTATTTTCATACAGGGTGCAGTGTGCACATTTTTTATTATTTATGTTTTTGCCACTTATATTTTCTTATAATGTAGACTGATATCTCGTATTTCTTCTTGGTTGTTCATACGAGCAGTAATCGAACCTTATTAACCCTCTATTGCATTATTTAATTTTTCTTTTTTTAACATTAAAAATTTTTTTTAAAGATGATATTTAAATATGATATAATATGATATAATATGATATGATATGAATATGAAGATAATTAAAGGTGTAAATTAAACCTATTCTAAGACAAACTTCTTGTTTAAAATTTGGAAAAAAAAATATGTTCCCAGTTAGGCACAGTATGCTTATAAGCTGCACTTTAATATATATTTAATTTGTATGAAACTACAAAGCAATTGCTTTTCGCATAAAAACACAGGTATACCTTATATTTTTGACAGGTAACTCTGCTTTTACCCTTGCATCCCACTTTTTATGGGCATAACATCAGAAACTTGATCAATTCGTGTATTAGGGACCAATATCACCTTGCATTTGGCTGTTTTATAATTGACATCCATACATCTTTCTAACTCTTCCTTCGATAAATAAAGTGGCTTATTAGGGCATATCTGAGTATTGAATAAAACTGTTTGATAATACTATCTAAAAAGATGATATCAAAGAAAAACTTTCAAATGTTATTAGTTGTCAACTCTGGGAATTCTGGAGGAAGTAGAGTATTTCCTTGAAACTGCGGACCTTCTGCATTGGTACTCGTAATGAAAGTCTTCCATTTGACTTTAGATGCTTTACTTATCGAGGGCACATTAGAAAGTAGGTCAACTAAAGGTACTTCATCATCACTACTATAATAAACTAGTTCTTCATGCTGTGTATTATTTTCCATCAATATCAACATCCAAAATGGAATCCTCGCTGTCAAAAGGAAGATCTCTTATGTGCGTCGAGTTTTTTCCTTAAAATACTTTGGGTAGCAGTGTACAAAATTTCTTTAGGTCAATATCCATAATGAACACCTAAAAAAAGTAAACATCTAAAATCTACCTGCTGTGCATACTGTTCCCTAATCGGGAACATATGCACAACATGCCCTCACAAATACATATTAATAGGCCATTCTACACGACAAACAGATACTGAGAGGTTGAACTAATATTTTTACAAAACAAAACTTACCTGTAGTGCCAGTTATAAAAATGATCGAAAATACGTCTAAATTGCAACAGCTGATCGTTATTTTATCTCACAGAATACTTTATTTCCAATTCTGTCAGTGCCGCCTTCTGTTGGTCGACAATTGAACATTATAATGGATATAAATGGCACACGAATAGTCCTAGTTTAATAACATCATAATTATCTTGAATCTAAAAAAAATATTTTTATTCTACAAACCTCTGTATTAAAATAAATCTTACCAGTTATACGAAATACGCTGTCGTGGTGGATTTACGTTCGAATAATAATTATATTTTTTATGATGTTATATATCTATTCATTTTTTTTTGTTACAAATAATAAATAATTTTAACCGGCCACCTAACCTAACCTAATTATTTTAATTTTCCAAAAAAAAAAAAAATTATTTGTAGTGTGTGAAACGGGGTTTTGCAACCGGAAATTCAATATTCTCCTCCCCAATTATGTCTGTTCATTAAGCGGAGTATAGGTAAGTTTGTTCATAAAAAAATAATTCTTACAACTTATTTTCTATGGAATTATATGAGACTAGAAAGAAAGATATTGCGAAATGGAAGTAATCCTTTTGAAATTTCCAAGCATAATTTCATAAATATGTTTTGTATCAGTAAATAATGTTAACAGAAATAATTAATGGCACATTATCAAGAAACGACTGCCAACAATGCAATTCCATTTTATTTAAATGCAGGGTTTTACAGCTAATATGTACTAAAATTTTACTTGGGAATAATAAAACAACTAGCCGCTGCAAAATTATATATTTTATTAAAATGTTCTGATTTTAGTTACGTTACATTTTTTGGGAAATGGAGCCTATGAAACACCAGTAGGAAGTCACGGTTACACTTGTGTAAGCCAAGCTACTGTCAGTTGGGCAATAGCTGCTATTTGTTTATTAATAACACCAAATTCAATACAATTTAAACTAGTAAATGAATGTCAATGACGTTAAAGTAAATTTGCGCGAACTTAGGTACAATGTAATGAAAATGAAACAAAATTTGTACATACATAAATTATGGCAGAATATCAAGTTCTGTAAAATTAACCATGGCTGCAAAAATTTGTATACAGAAAAATTATTTTACACTGACACATACATATTTAAGTTACAGAAGCATTCAGCAGAATGGCAGCATAATATACCTTTAAATTGAAATTATACAGATTAAACCACGAAAGGTCACGCATCATTTGTGCTGAACCACGTTCACCAATTCGAGACTGTGGATCAATCTTCCTCCTCTGCTAATGGTCAAACGTACATTGTGAATACCAATGGCGGTGTTCGCACCTTCGTGGTGCTATATAGTTTTAAATGTAGATAAATTACAGGTCACAAAATATTAATCATCTCTACTTGATGATACTTCTTTTAAGTTCAATATGATCTCAAATTTTTAAACATGGACATATGTAGGATATCACCAACAAGTATATGATATAGAATAGATAGATAGAATAAATTTTATCGTTTACAAAAACTTACAATTTTTTAATTCCAAATTTAAATAAATAAAAACACACTAAACAATATTACTTCACAATAAAAACCTTCTTTTTTTTTTTTTTTTTTTTTATAAATAAAAAACTTTTTTTCTCTTTTAAACAACAAACAAATATTTCTTATTTGAATAGAGAACCACCCCAAATATTAATACAACTAATACGAACTACTTCTTTTTTACGACTTACACACTAACCAACTAAATTTAATATTATCTTCCTTTTTTTTTTTTTAAAATTTTTAATTATATACAAAATTTTTAATTTTTATTTTTTATATCTTAATTTTAAGATTCACTTATTCATCACATCATACGTCACTACGACTTATAACCTTCATGGTACTATTTATCTCTTGTATTATGTGATAGTTTCTATAACTAGGCTATGATATCATTTAGAGGCAGTTACATTGTGAATTCCAAACGAGATGGTTGACATTATATTTTCGTTAATAAAACATTGTGTAAAATACGGTCATGTACTAATTATAGTAATTGTACAAGGTTATCCAACGAAATGGTCCATCCCTATATTTTGTTTATTTTTCGAGAATGTTTCATATAAAAGTTGTAGTGAATCAAATGCGTCCTTTTAGAATCTCTGCAAAGAATTTACAGATGGTCCCATAAAAGCGAGACAAACCAAACTTGCACTTTTTAAATGGAACACCCTACTTTTTTTGCGTTTTTTGAAATCTCAATTTTTTTGTGATTTCAAATGTGTAGGTAGGTTGTATCTTGTAAGGCATAAGTGTCAAATTAAGTATTTTTCATCCATGGCTAACCTTATAACCTGGCAGATGCTGGTAGTATAAAATGTGCAATAAATAAAAAACAGTAAAAGATAAGATATAACATATCTATATGTTTGAAATCACAAAAAACACAGATTTCATTTCATTTTGAAAAAATTGACCTTTGGTTTATCCCGCTTTTATGGGACCACCTACATATTCTTTACAGGGATTCTAAAAGAGTTCATTTGATTCACTACAACTTTTATTTCAAAATTTTTTTTCTAATTCGAAAAATAAATAAAATATAGGGGTGGGCCTTTTCGCTTGATAACCTTGTACCCCGCACACTTAACATTAGAAGTTTTAAAGGAAAATGCCCCATTAAATTAGAATAAAAGACATTCCAATCCTAGTGATACTCCCAGTGACAGATGTAGTGATAGTTCTAGTGATAGTACGTATACATCTGCAGCAACAAGCCTACAATTATATCCGCTGTGGTGGTATTTATATACAGTTACACTTACTGTGGTGGTATCTACATAGAGTTAGACTCGCTGTAGAGAGGTGTTTACATTTACATACAGTTACACCCAATGTGGTGGTATTTACATACAGTTACAACCGTTATGCTGCTATTTACATACAGTTACATTCTTTGTGGTGGTATTTACATATAGTTATACCCACTGTGGTGGTATCTAATTCTATTTCTAATATCTAATTTTATTTGCAACATAAAAAAAATTGTGAACTTTGATGCAAATAAGTTTGAAATAGACTTTACATACAGTTATGCCCATTGTGGTGGTATTTACATAAAGTTATACCCGTTGTGGTAGTATTTACATAGAGTGTGTTGGTATCAGTTACGCCAGAGTCCCGTGATAATAGTAATAGAGTTTCAATTCTTTTCTAAAACTACTTTGTTACAGGTATATTCTCATATTACGTTGTTGTGCGGACGAACGACAGTTACACGATGGCCGAATGTAGGATCTCACCACCGAGTATATAATTCATTTATTTATCTTTTGTATTAAATAATGGGTTTTATAGGTAGACTATGACACAATTTAGAGGCTGGTTCATTGTGAATTCCAAACTAGACGATTAATATTATATTTTCTTTAATATATAGTTGTGTAAAAGACCGTGTAGTAATTATACAAACAGTACCTCGCACACCTAACACGTATGTTCAAAATAAGAATAGCATTTGCTACATGAGTACGGCATTTTAAAGTAGAAATTATCCGTAGTCTTATATTGAAAATGTGAATGTTTTATTTGATTAAACTCCTCTCAAGTTAAAAAAATGAATCCAGATTTTGCTGTAATTTTCATGAATAAACAGATTGTTTCAAGCGAAGAAAGATCTCTCCATTTGAAATAATTCATTCAAATTCCTGAAAAAATGGTATAATCAAATCAAGAATGCTTTTTATGTACAGGATGTTCAAGTTAAATTAATTACATCATAAATAAATAGACACTATTCATTGAGTAACTACTGTATACTAAAATAAAAATTTAATAAAGTAAGAAGTCATATTTTAGTTAATATTAAACCCTGTTTTTATTTAAACAGAAAAAATAGAAAATCTCTTGTATAAAAATGAATTAAAATAGCTACAAAAGAAAAAAGCTGAAACATTATACTATTACTGAAGATCAAAGAGATAATACAAAGCGACGGGAAGTCTGTGTTTCAGTGAATTCAAATAAAGCTTTATTGTGGCGGGGATTTTTTAAACTTCTGCTCTCGTCTAACCGCGAACGAAACATTTTACGCCGCAAAACCTAACTTTGAAATTACATGACTTACTGATGATGTAATTTGATGTAAAATGAGTTTTTATGTAATGAAAATAGTTGGAAAACCGCTGTGTTCGCGACAGAGTGGAAAAGAGGAACATAAAGGCATGCACACACAGGATAAATTACACACAGGATAAATTACTTCTTTGGCAATAAATAAAAATAGTTCTTATAAATCCTATATTGCATGTTGTTTTTAAATTAAAGAAAAACATCTATCCTACGGTCAAGTAATCTGTTAAAATTGTCTTAAGAGAAATAAATGACATCAAAACTAGGATTAGCTGCAACTTATGTGTCAAGCGTGTAAATATCGATGATGTATCAGTAGCGCACATATGTGGCAAGTGCATTTTTTAGCAAAAATGTGTTAAATACACTGCAAACACTTGCAATTGCTGTTTAGTGTATTTATATCATTTTTGCCAAGAAATACACTTACCACATGTGTGTGCTACACCATCGATACGTTCATGCATGTATGATACAATATATCTCGTAATTTTTTTAACAAATTTCGTAATATCCAAAGTTGATAAAAGTCAGTTTATTATTAGAGCTGGTAGAAATGTGCGGCGAGACATAGGCGTACGCATAGTAATAAACGTAATAAAAGAAATTAACTAGTAACAAAAGCAATAAACTGTTACAATATATGCACAACTTACCCTCTTAACTAGCTTTAATAACCTAGCTGTTCTAAATGTTTTGGAGTTAAACTAGTAGGTATTGAGTCACTTGGGCGTACGAACCTTTTGAAGACCGTGAGAACTTTCATTTTTATTTATATCCACCCATTTCGACCGTGAGAACCTCTGTCGGAATTCATCAAAGGAAGCCACCGGCCGAGGTGTTAATTGGCTGACGCCAGATTTGAACGACGTTGAACTACCCATCTATACCAACTCCTGTGGCTCCCGTACTAGGGCCTTTGCCTACGTCCCCCCCACTAAAAGTCCTGGCCCTAGTAAGGGGGCACAAGTGTAAGCAAAACATTAACAAATTTAAGTATGATCTATAATCAACGTTCATGAGTTATAAAAAAAATAAAGTATGACGTCACCCGCAAATTTGACAAGTGTAAAAATATAACTTTTCTGTTTTCTGTCACAAGTTTTCCTATAAAACTAGTTTACGTATAAACATTTTAAAATGAAATAAAACGATGTACACTCCTTCTCATTTAAACGCTTTTCAAGATACTGAAACTGTGTATTATTCATATCTAGGTCAACAAATATACTCAAAGTTTTGTGTTTTGAATAAAGTAGAATTGAAGTAGGTATTTTTTCTTAAGCAGTATTTGGTGAATTGGTCAATCTATAAACAAAAATTTAGGAATCAGAAGGCATTAGGAACGGGGTTGAAACCCATACCGCTGAGTAGCCCCTAACAAGGAACCAATAAATGTCCTTACAGAATTTAGATATTTCTAGCCGTTCACGAGTAATAAGGAAAAATGTAGTGTGACGTCACCCCCAAATTTGACTAGTGTAAAAATGTAACGTTTTTGTTTTTTTGTCATACTTAAAACTAATTTACATATTAACATTTTAAAATTAAATAAAATTCTTTTTATGGTGCTCTATAAATTTCTGTTTTTCTGTCGTATGGGAATGTTTCAGTAGGTATTTCCAATACAATTTATTAGTCTGCATAAGAGTTGTCACTAGGAACCAATACCTCCGTCCGTGCTATACTTATTACACACATATCTTAAAATTAATAATAAGGGACCTTTTAAAACGGGACGATGAATATCAGTTTTTGAGTTATATATCCATAATGACGTTGACACGAAATTTGTATACGTTTCTTGCATAATGGTAGGCAGTAGTGGATTTACGTATAGGCCCGTAGGGTCGAGGCCTAGGGGCGCTAAACTTAAAGGGGTGCCACTGAATTACAGAAATGTAAAATAAATGAACAAATACGGAAAATTTCGTTTTTTCAGCAAATAAAATTATCTCGCTGTAATAATATTAGAGTATCGCTTTTTTGATATTAATTTATTCTCTTTAGCAACGACAATGCTTGTAATTTTTTAACTATTTCAAGTTAATTACGATGTCGACAGAGAAATACAGAGAAAGGGATAAATTTATAGAAACTAACATTATTTGCAAATTCTAAAAAAGAAAGAAATATTTTAATTAATATTAGTTTTATTTAAATATTTCTCTATGATGGTTGTTAATGATTTTGTAATAATATAATATAATTAAAGAGTAACAAAGAGTATTACAAATAAACACCTAATAATCTACCTGTTATGCGTTTTGAACAGAGGGAGTGAGGTTCACTCAATATCCATAGATTTTTCCGAGGCGTTTGACAGGGTTAACCATCCTGGACTATTGAATAAGCTCGAAACCCTGGGAATCGGTGGCGCACTTCTGTATTTGATAGCCAGCTACCTCTCGTGTAGATCTCAAATTGTCAAGATTTATAATTTCAGGTCCTATGAAATCAGGATTTCTTCCGGGGTACCCCAAGGATCTCATTTGGAACCCCTGTTGTTCAGCGTCTTTATAGATGATATATACACTTGTTTTAAGTACTCGAAGTTCCTTTGTTTCGCCGACAATTTGAAGTGTTACTTAGCGGTTGCTTCAGTGGATGACTGCTTAAAGCTACAGTCTGACTTAACAAGGTTAGAACTATGGTGTGAGGCAAATG
>JANEYF010005367.1:0-24115 GCA_029963845.1 Rhamnusium bicolor | reverse complement strand
ATATTACGTTCAAGAGTGAAAAATACGATAGAAGAAAAATTCTTTACAAATTTAAAAGTGAAAAACACCAAAAGAATTACAATCAGATGTCATTTACAAAATACCGTGCAAGGATTGTGAAAAAAAGTTATATAGGCCAAACAGGTAGATACTTAAAAACCAGAAAAAGAGCACATGAGAGACGTTAAAAACAAAAATAAAATAAACACAACATCATTAGTAGAACACTGCAAATGTTTAAATCACAGAATTCAATTTTGATGAAACAACAATAGTAGGTAGACAGCATAATCTTGAAAAGAGAAAATTTCAAGAAATGATCAATATAGAGAAAAGTAAGTCAGTTAATTCAAGGAAAGACATTGAAAACTTAAACGCATGTTATTTTAATCTTATTAATGAAGTTAGGTAAAAGATACCTATAATTTAAAATGCATTATTTACAAAATATACAACAAATAATCAGTCCTTGCCATTATTGCAAATAATCGGTTTTTTTTTCTCTTTTATCTATGATGGTTTTTATCCCCTTCTCATGTGTTTTGCATACTTTAACGTTTAGAAAGATTCACTTATTCATGTCATTACCATTACACACTAGAGTCTGATAATTGTGTCTTTATAAGTGATTTTATCTGTTTGTTTCCTGTTTTATATATATATATATATATATATATATATATATATATATATATATATATATATATATATATAGATATATATATATATATATATATATATATATATATATATATATATATATATATATATAAAGATATATATATATATATATATATATATATATATATATATATATATATATATATATATATATATATATATATATATATATATATATGGTGACCAGGAAAACTCATAATTAATGAGAGGACTCATTATTTTTTTACTGCATATGTAGCTTTTACCAAGTGTGATATTATGTTGTTAAATTAAAAATTTTTTGAGATGCCCTAAAAAAGTATGTTTAATTATTGTTAATATGTTCTGATTTTAATATATATGCATATGTATATGTATGTGTTTGTAGGTGCATATATCCATTTATTTATTTAATAATTTTTTTATTGTTTGTTCCACATGTTATATTATATACAATTTTTTTATTTACATTTTTTACAAGTGTTACACATCACAATTTTATATCTTACAGTGCCCTGAATGATGGTAATAAAAATTACCGAAACGTCGGCAAGTTAAAAAAGTAGTTTTTCTCAAAATAAGGACCCTTACCAAAAAATTTTCCAACAATTAATAAGTCGGTCTAAAAAACTTTTCTAATTACAAAAAATATATTTCGCCAGGGCGAAAGGTTCGTAGACGGCCGTCCTGGTGGCCGCTGGTATGGCTCCTTGCTTCCTATTCGTCTCCTTTCTCTCAACTATTGGGGCGGCATTCTCCTGTAAATACATACAGTGCATTTAAGTAATATGTACAAGACTTTAAGCTAGGTAATATAAATAAAGTAATATATAGAATGGCTACAGTAAAACATATAGGAAAAATATACAAAAACCTACTTAAGACAATTACTAATTAGATTTTAGGTAGGGAAAATGGTGCAGGAAAGTGATGTGCCTGCTCCTGAGTGAGGGTGGTAAGGTATGGGGATGGGAGGTGTAGGATAGATGTCTGTCATTGTACATATGATGTTTGTGTTAGTTGGGATCTAGGTACGGGGGAAAGTTTTCTATGTATAAGGCTTGAGGTATGAGGATACTGGTGGTGGTGGTGGATGTCTGTAATGAGGCTGATTAGGACGGTGTGATCAGTGTTGCCACTTGACTTTTTTTCGTGCTAGATATTGGTTATAAAACGGGCCAGATTTACAGAAAACGGGCTATTATGGTGTGCCATCTATGATGTGAATTGTGAAGTTGTTACGATAGGAAGATATTCAAGAAATTCGAGACAATGACAATAGGTGGCACCAGCAGAATGTCTGTAATAACCACAGACCTCGGATAATTTTTTTATAAGTCTATGGTAATAACGATACATTGCACCTACTCATATATCTATTCTATATTATTGTACCTACCTACGATCTACCTAATCATCTAACCGACCAATCTAGCTAGGTTTGATGAGCGGTTGTTTAAAATAAAACGATGACATTTTAAATAAGTCTATTAAAAAAAAAAAACATTATATATATATATATATATATATATATATATATATATATATATATATATATATATATATATATATATATATATATATATATATATATATATATAAATTAACAACACTTTAATAACAAAATAATCATTTCTTCAAATAAACTATAAACAATATATTATTAACTTTACCATTGTATAAAATATACAAGTGCTATTTATTTATTACCCAGTCATCACCTAATCCGCCATATTAATTTTTTAACTTTAATAATGTTTCACTTGGTTTCCATGTAAAACATGTTTCTTTATAAGTTCTTTGAGTGTGTAATATTGCATCACAAGTGTTAATTTCCAGTCTATTTCTCGTTTTTAGTCATTAAAAAAGATTAAGCTGAGAAAAACTCTCTCTGCGGAAACAGAGGAATGTGGTAAACAGAGTAGCCTTTGACAAAGTTATTTAAACTAGGAGGCTGTGCCGCTCCCAAATTATTTTTTAAATCGAAAACATAAGACCAGAACTCTTCAAGTGTTTTTTCAGATTTTACTTTTAATTCGTCACAGCTGGCAATTAAACGATTCGATTTAATTTTTCTATATCTGTGACCAAGTTAGGGAAAATGAGTCATGCTATCTGCTACTATAGAATTTACTTCACCTGACACTGTCATTTTTTAGATTAAAGTTTGATATAAATTGCAATACTGGGTTTTCAAAATTAAATCTTTCTTTTATTTGTTTTGCACAATTCCACATAAAACTCAAGTGCCCTCAACCTGAAATTTTTTCAGTTCCATTACTTCCACATTTCCATTTAAAATTAGCAATTCAACCTTAGCACCAAAATATATATCTTCGAGTTTTATAAAATGTCTGGGGTCCGAAGGGTCAATTTTCTGCAAATGTTGCCCATCTATAAAAACGATTTTTTAACTATATAATTTCTTAAAATAGTCTCTTATATAATTCGCTAATTCTTTTGTAACAGAAGATGTATTTTTTGGTTTCTCTGACTGGAATTCCACATTCAGTTTATTAACCAAGTCCAGAATGTATGAAAGGAATGTCATATAAATTTTATATATGGAATTTTTAAGGGCAGTTAAAATATCCTGTGAAGAGTGTAACTTTTCTTCAAAACATTCGTTAGAAAAAACTAAAATTAATGGTTCCCAATTTTCTAAGATACGGTCAACTGCAGCTAAAAAATGTATATATTTGACTGTCAAATGTACTAGAACATGTAAACCGTTCTACCGTTCTTACCTGAAGGGAAAGCCACCTTGTCTGACTCGGATGAAGAAGTTTATTTGGTTTCAAACTCATGAAGGTTTGACATTTCTTTAATTTTGAAAGTCTCTGACTACTATTAGAGAAGTAATTGTATATATTTCTAACAAAGTCCTCTAAACTTCTTGGCAATTTCTTTGCTGCAGCTGATGGAACATAAATGAAAAAGAATGACACACCGCATCCTAATACAAATAAATTAGGTAATCGATCTTTAAAACGTGCCTGGACACCTGTTAATTGTCCCATCATAACGGCAGCATTATCAGCTGCCAAACCTAATAAATTGTCAAGGGTATATCCAACCCTATTAGATAATCAAAATATTATTAAATATCGCCTCAGCAGTGCATGATTCCACTTTCAATAACCCGAAAAATCTATCTTTTACTACACCTTCATCAAAAAAACGCACCACTAATGCTAATGATTTTTCTGTACTTATATCTGTTGTTTCATCGAGGATCAGTGAAAATTTTGTTTGTTTCAACTTCCGTGAAATGATTTCTAATTGCTCTTTTGCTAAGCGGTATTTTGTTAAGCTTGTTGCTTTAGTGCGGCTACACTTTAGAGATTTAGCCACTTCCGAATCAGGACAAATGTGTCTAATCAACTTAGGCAAGTGATCCATAAGCAGAAAGGGTAAGTTATGTTCATGTAAAAAGAGACATAAATTAAGTTCTGCGGTCTTTACTAAGTTATCGTGTCTCTGTTGCTTCTCATTATTACAATAATATTCCAGTAATGGTGTGTTTTCAGCTTTTTTTATATTTAAATTATGCAACTTAGTTTCTTCATGTCTTTTAATGTGGTATATTTTACCGATTATATTTTTCTGGCAAACCTTGCAGAAGGTTTGCCCCACTTATTTTCTATCATCCAAGGACGACTTTCCTTCCAATTGCTTCTAAATTTTTGCTGGTAGTATTTTTTTCTTTAAAGGCTCTTCATTTTCAATTTCACTTTCATTTGCAGCATTTTCACTTTCATTACTCTCCGAGTCTGAGGAACTAGATGTTACTAGTATATTTTCAATTGCTCTTTTTGGACATCTTAAAGTAAAAAAAGGGTTAAAATATGTTATTTTTAAGGGCATCATTTTGTTTTACCTCGTCGTATTTTCATTATATTCCAATGGAACAGAAGATGAAGGTTGTATAACTTCATGGGTAGCCGTAGCTGCTGGAGTTCTAATCACAAACCTAAAAAATGTAAGCATTTTACCAACAATTGTTAATTTAAAAAATGTATACAATACAAACCTGTCCATTACATTATTTGCATGCATAACACAACAAGCTCAAAGCTCAACGTTCAATATTCGACAAAGTGGAGAATTAAAACACAACTACAAACTACTAAATACAACACTACACTAGACACAGTCTATACTGTGCATTAGATAGTTATAGGCACAATGGTAAACTGTCACAAACAACGGTCAATTTTAATTATTTCTTCTTCTCCTTCTGCGCTAGTTCGTGAACCTGTCATTACATTCCATATTTCTCACAACTTGACAGCTCAAAACTGCATCCTGCCATATTATGGTATATGGGCTAAAGGTTGTAGTGGAAAGAAAGTGTGTCTGGCTCAAAAACGTGAAAGGGGCCAGAATTGCCAACGGGGTGCTAAAGTGCCAAATTCAACCAAAAAGTGTCAAATCTGGCCCGAACGTGCCAGCAGTGGCAACACTGGGTGTGATGGATACTGGCTTTAAGGGATTTTTGTGCTGACTGTGTAATATAGTTTCGTATGAGTGGCATGTTTGTGTTTAGGCGTAGTTCGTAATTGTGATGTATCTGTTGGCGTTCGCCATTAGTCGTAGTAGTTTGTTTTGCGTTACCTGGAGACGTCCGTACTGTGTGTCAGACATTCGGTTCCTGGCAACGCAACCATATGTCATCGTAGGTCGGATTATTATTTTGTACAGTAAAAGTTTGTTTCATGTGTCTAGTCGTGAACGTCAGTTTATGAGGGGATATAATTTGTTTAATATGATCCAATTTCAGGCCTAGATATTTGACCACTTTTTTCTCTTGAATAATTTTGTTATTTATTTTTAAGGGGGTATTTATGTTAGTAAATTTCTTCGTGAACGTTATTGTCTCAGTCTTAGTCTCGTTTATCGCAATCTTCCAATCGCTGTAATATTTTACAAGCTTGTCAAGATGATACCCCAACTTTGTCGTTGCGGTTTAAGCGAATAAACTGTCGTGTTGTCTGCGTACGTTATCGTTTGTGTCAAAGGATGGGTGAGGAGGTCTAGCAATATAATAAGCTGAATATATCCTTAAAGTCAGCGCCAATTTATAAATTCCGAATTTCTCTCAAAGCTGAATTATTAAATAGTTAAATTAATATACACGTTTTCCTTTTTTTCACACACATATACAACTACATGAATGCCATCCATTTATATGTATAGGTTACGCCGAAAAGCACATGTTGCTTCTGCAGCGAATTGAGCGTTTTCTTTTTCGTCCATTTCCAAAATTATAAAATTATTTGCTTTATATATCCACGTAAATCGTTGTGGACAAATGAACTCTTTTATTATTATTATTTTTTCCTCGGAATAATCGATGCCGACAGGTTCTTCGGTGGCCTCCGACGCCTCAAGAGAGTCGCGTTGGCGCATTACCTACAGCCACTCTCCACATCCCGCAAGGTTAGTGACTGTAATACCAGAATCGTGTGCCCTAAGCAGACTGAGAAAACCCAGAAGTACCGCCTTCTACATTTGGCCTGCAAGCCACTCGGCTGATTATCTGCAAGGCGGTATAGTCTTCAGTTCCGATAACTTTATCCCTATAAGTACACCGATTTAATAATCCGTGTACGTCGTCCTAATAGACGGCCAATTTGACCGAGTAGCCTGGGTCCAGCACTTGGGGCTAGTATCGGAGATAAAAATATTGATCCGTTTCTCCTCTTCCTTCAAGGTGATGTTTTTCTCCGCAGGTGCCAAGAACTCGATAACATACATCATCTTGAGTTGATATTCTAGGAGCACTATGTCAGGCTTGTTGGCTTGGATTAGCCTGACCGTCGGGAACGAGTAGTTCCAGTATATACGGCATTTCTCGTTCTCGACAACGGACTCAATATATCCGGGGACGTAAGGCATCACTGGTGTCTTGTCTACCCCGTACGAGTACCTCAGATGGTAGTATAGCATTCGTAACGCCGCGTTATGTCGGTGGATGTAGAACGGAATCGCGTATACGCGGTATGCAGTTAGTATGTGCATAAGTAATTCCGGCGCCTGACGGTAGGTCCTGTAGTTGATTTCAGGAAACTTTACACGCCACACGTGTCTACGGTACAACAAGGTGTTGATACACATGGCAGGCCTTGTGCCTCGGTCTCCGACTTGTTTTTTATTGTTTTATGGATGACACAATGCTGGGGTTTATTGACATGCTGCCGAAACAGATTTTCCTGTTCGGCAGCTCTAATTCGGGCTTTCTGGCGATTTGGCTGAAGTTCAATGACTGACGCTACATTAGCACCTTGCCGGCCACCTCGCCTGCGAGACCGAGTTCATATGCGGCTCTTTTTGCTGTCTTGAACAATCCTGCTCCCGCTCCTACAGTTTCGTGATGTTTTTATAAACCATAAAAGCGGATTTGAGCTCCTGAGAATGCTACATGCCATACTGAGTACTACTCTGCTATGCTTACACTCCAGACACCTCAAGAGTCCTCGGCCCCCCATTGACTTGGCAGATACACATAAGGAACGGACGATCTAGGATGAATACTTCTGTGTATATTCATCATCTTGCGGGTATCTCTGTCTAATGGGCGCTGCTCATTTACCGTCCACTTATCTACTCCAAAGGAGTAGAGCAGAATGGGAATGACAAGCATATTAGTTGTAGACACCTTGTTCTTCCCCTAAAGTTCGGACGACCAACTCTTTTGGAGACAATGTCTGTACTTGTCGCAGAGAGAATCCTTTATTTGTTTTACATTCTGGGTGTGTCTTTGTTGCACATCCAGATATGTATAGGTCTCTCCGGCAACCAGATATCTTAGCATGTTCCATCTGCGAGCTGCACATCTTCAGAGAATTCCCCACATTGTCCACCCTTGAGGTGGACGACTGTATATTTCTCCAACGCGAACTCCATACCAATTGTCCGCTTGTACTCTTCGAGCACTCTAAGAGCGTTTTATAGTTCGCACACTCCGGAGGCATAAATTTTAAAGTCGACCTTATAAAATAGATAGATTACCTTATGCCTCCGGTCGCTAGTTGGTCCACATTGATATCGTGGGTTTGGCTCCTGATGTTATAGTGAAGCGAGTATTCCCCATTGGTAGCAACTGTTCTACGCATCTCACTAGTGGTGCTGGTACCGCAATATAATCGAGCAAGTACAACAATAGCTCGTGCGATGTTCTATCAAATGCCTTGCGGTAATCAATCCAGGTCATCGATAGATCCCGCTTGTATTGCACAGAATCCTGTGTAATACAGCGGTCTATCAACAGGCTGTCCTTGCAACCTGCCATGCTCTTCTTGGCACCATTGTAGCAGGAATTGAGGCAAGTGATCGACCTATAATTCTTCTGGTCGGAGAGATCCCTCTTTTTTTGGGGATAAGCACAGTACGTCCCTCGACGAACCAGTCCGGAATCTGCTTCCCCTCGTTCAACCATGAGTTGAAATCTCGCTCTAGATGGCAGTGGGTCGAAGGAAATTTTTTTCACCACCAGTTGTTAATGCCGATTTGGCCCAGGGCAGCAAAATTCTTGGTACTAACAAGTGCTTATTAGAGTTCTTCCGTACTGATTGCCGGGCACACTTGTTCTGACTCTTCAAGATGTCTGTGACACAGAGCCTCAAAATGTGCAATTGCTGGAGTATTGCTATTGAATGGACGCGTCATTTCGTATGATTCCTAGACAGTGCTGCTTGATGGTAAGCATCACTGTTAGATTTAGAGTATGGTGTTGACGTCTTAATCCAGCTGCTATGCGTCGGATTCTGGAAGTAAAAACTTTACCACCCGTCTTGTATTCCAGCACACTCTGGATCCGAGAAGCGTGTTGTCTGGCCGACTGTATCTTGCCTTCGATTTTTTGTACACGCCTCTTGGCTTTCTCGACCCCGTGATTGGCTGACCTCTCACGAGAGACGAGTGCTTCGCGGCGTTGTACACGGCAGAGTCGATTTGCCAAATGACTGCATCTTCTGGGAGTCCCTCATCGATAACCGCGTCCATTCTAACCAGGTCTTGTGGCTTTAGGTTAGCCCTGGTGTTAAGGCTAACCCTCGTTCTTAAGTCTACATCGGTGAGCTCTAAAGAATGTTCCCCATCAGCTGGTAATTGTCGCGGTGGGACTGCGGCTGTTAGTTCTTCCAGCTGACAGGGTACCCTTATGTAATCTGTCCTGCGCAGGAAGGATACTTGACCTCTCAGGTGGTGTTGACAGAAGGCGCGATAGTTTGGATGTATTTCGCACCAAAGTGCATGCAATTGCGCCATGTATCTCCTTCGCTCAGGTTCGCTACTCTCGCGGCAGGTCGGTGAGTCGTCTTGTAGTTCCCTCGTCCACTTAAAGCATCCATGTACAATTGCATTGTCGTCATCGTTTGGAACGTCCGGTAAGGCCCCTGCCATCTGCCGATAACCTCCATCCGACTGAGGTCGATTGTGAGGGCCTGTCTTCTGTTAGTTGTAACCAGAAGTAGATGTACTACCAGGTGCCTAAGCCTTGGTACCTCCCGGCCGACATCTGTCAGGCAAAGTTGCGTCTGCCTGTCCAGAGTGCACCGCGTGGAGGTTGCCTGTCCTTTGTACCGCTTATTATTATTATTACTTTGTACCCCTTATTATTATAATTACTATTTTTTTTTTCGGTTTCCCGATGCTGGCCTCCGACGCCTCACGGGAGTCGCGCCAGCACATTAACCACTGCCACTTCCCACATCCCGCAGGGTTAGTGACTGTAGATTCCGGAATCGTGTACCCTAAGCAGATAGAGAGAACCCAGAATAACCGCCTTCTGCATTTGGCCTGCCAACCATTCGGCTGACTTTTGGCAGGCCGGTATGATCTTTAGTTCCGAGAGCAGCGTAGGCTTTTTCCCTCCAGTATACCTATTATTAGGACGACCATTTTTACCGAGTAGCCTCAATAGCAGAGCATAGCAGAGTAGTACTCAGTATTACTCTGCTATACGTACACCTCCAGACTCAAAAATCTTCGGCTCCCCCCGTTGACGTGGGAGGTACAGACGAGAAACGGACGATCTAGGATGAATATTTCTTTGAATATTCATCATCTTGTAGGTAGCTCTGTGTAATTAGCGCAGCTCGTCTACTGCCCACATCACTACTACAAAGGAGTAGAGCAAGACCGGAACGGCAAGCATGTTAGTCGCAGACACCCTATTCTTCCCCGAAAGTTCGGAAGACCAAATCTTTCGGAGACGGTGTCTGTACTTGCCGCGGAGAGAATACTTTATTTGTTTTACATCCTGAATGTGCCTTTGTTGCACACCCAGATATGTATAGGTCTGATCGACATCCAGATGTTTTAGTATGCTTCCGTCTGCAAGCTGCGCATCCTCAAAAATTCCACGCGTCGGCCTCTCTTGAAGTGGACGACTGCACATTTGTCCAACCCAAATTCCATACCAATTGCCCGCGTGTATTCCTCTACCACCTTAAGAGCGTCTTGTAGTTTGCGCTCTCGGGAGGCATGCAGTTTAACGTCATCCATATAAAATAGATGGATAACCTTATGCCTCTTGTCACTGGGTGGTCCACATTGATATCCGCGGACTTGGCGGGGCCCAACAAACAACCGCAGCAGTGAGATGCAGAAGAGGAGAGGACTCTGGGAGTCACCCTGGAAAACTTCTCTCCTAAATGCCATCTGCTCTGTCGTGACCTGCTGTGCATATGATGTTATGGTGAAGCGAATCTTCCGGAGCGGCAGCAGCTGTTCTATGTATCTCACTAGTGGTGCTGGTACCACAGGACATTCGAGCAAGTACAACAATATCTCGTGCGATTTTGCGGTAATTAATCCATGCCATCGATAGATTGTATTGCACAGAATCCTGTGTATTATGACTCCTGGAGGCAACCACGGAATTGGCGTTATTTATCTGACGTCACTTATCGCTGCCTCCTGATCTCTAATAATTACACAACCTAATTTATAAAAGTATTTAATGCTAGTATCACCTCAGCAATAGTTTTAATATTCTGCTCTTAAGGATTACGAATTTTGAGGTATGGTTGGTGCAGTGGCTTAAAATGTCATTTATTGTTTTTATGTTTTTTCTAAATTAATTTCTAAAACGGTTTGGCTTTGAGGTTAAACATTACGCCCTTGAAGGTTACCAGTATTAGGGTAAAAATAGGGTGAATATCCAGTAAAATTCCAGCACCGGTTTAATATAAGAAAAAAACACCGACTTCTCGTTTGTTATAATTCCCAAATTAATACATATGTACGTATATCTTAGTTGAACTAAATGAACCACCTAATATTCCTGGCTACGGCACTGGAACTAATGATTATGCCATGTTAAATCTTTTTTTTACTGATGGTAGTGTATAATTTACCAATAAACACCAACAGTATTTGTAATTTATTTCATACAAATCGGTATTTTAATTAATTTACAACGTGTAAGTATGAACATATTTACATATAGATTACAAAGATACTCCTTTTCTAAGACTAGTTGAATAAGAGGATGTACTAGGTACTATTCTAACTACATATATTGACAAACTATACTCAGGATAAAAATAACTTCAAGAGATATTCGCTCTAAAAGCGTCAACAACAAGGTTAACTGTTTTTTTTGTTTTTGTTTCGTCTTTCGGTGTGGGTGAATCACAATTTTATTTAAGCTGAATCATTCATCATTCGTTTTTTCATAGCGTGTGAACCAACTTTATAATATGGATACAATAATATTTATGAGACATGGCTTGTTTATAGTCAACGTTATTCCAAAAATATATCTTATGTAACTGGAATTATTTTTTCAACTATTTTAATACTATTTTAAATATTATATTATTTTTTAATGTTAATTTAATCTAAATTTTATTTTATGCCAGGCACCTCAAAACAAATTATTTTACGTCATACTTCATAATTCCTAACAGTGGCAGGGGTTATATTCTTTTCTGGATGGAAATATAGACGATATATATAAATAAATACTTTAAATTGGGGTATTAATTAATATTCCATTCGTTTGTGCAATGTTACTATATAGTCCAGTATGTAGGGAGTCTTGCCCTGCAATAGGTGGGGTAGTAATAATTTTTAAATTGTGTGTTCAGATCTGGGTCATGACAAAAAAATCCAAGTTTTCCACCTTGGAGGGGGACCGCTCGAGCCGCCATCTTGAATAAAAGCTACAAAAAATTAGTTATTTCAAAATAACTACGCAACGGTTGATACAACGACGAAAATGTCTTTAACAAAGTTAAAGTAGACAAAATTCCTCACATGTTGTGTGTGGCTTCTGCAGTGGTCAGTCATGCGAAAATGTACCGGAGGTTCGCATCGACAGCGAGGACGAAGATTTATCAATGGAAGAACAATAGATTCTCAGAAGCACCGATGATGTAAAAATAAGTCAACAGCTGATGAAAGACTATGGCTCTTTAATAAATTTTACCTGTCTTTAATTTATTACTATATAAAGCTAATTTTTTCAATTGAGGGCCGCAAATCGACAATGTCGTCAAGAAGTCTAATGCAACCTTCTGGCAATTAGATCGAGCAGTAGGTAGAAACTGCGGCCTCAACCCATAGATTCTACATTGGCTGTACACCGCGGTTATCAGAAGCTCCAGTATAAATCTGTGGTCTGGCGGCCGAGCGTAGACAGGGCGATCACATCCCGAAAGCCAGCAAAAGTCCACCAGACCAATCACGGGAGCAGAAATATATCTGGAAGGCCTCTACCTTTCAGATTCAGGAGAGTTTTGCTCTAGGATCGTACACTACGGTCTTCCAGGTAGAGGTTTAAGTCGTACCAGCTATTGCAGGTAAGGATGATGTAAAGAATGGTGCGAAACAGATGGTATACATCTGCAACAGGCAGGCTGCTCTAAAAGCTGTTTCCTCCCCCAGAAAGAGATCAGCTCTCGTTCAGGAGTGCAGAGACGCCCTGGAAGAACTTGCCTAGAAGTGCTTGCCACGCATAACTGGTGTGGATCTCGAAGCGTACCGGGGTTCCAGACAAATAAAATGTCAATGAATTGACTAGAGTTAGAGACGAAGAATTTTGCCTCGGACCTGACTCCATGTTGAGCATCACAAGAAGACAGGTAAGGGCGGCCCTCAATCAGTGGGCACACCGAAGAATCATTGGAGGACCAACGGGGCCTGTAGGCAAACTCGCGATTTTGTGACGGGGTCGAACAAGTCGAGAACAAGCTGGTTAGTGGGCGGGAGTCGAGAAACTGAATCTTTTGACACGTCACTGCAGACTTTCTAGGTGTTGAGGAAGACCTGACATATCCAGGATGTGGGAGTGATGAAGAAACGTCTTACCACTTCCTGGGGCAGTGTGGTTCGTTTGGGCTCCTGAGTCATAGCATCTTCGGTACTGAGGCGATTCTAAAGATGAGCTTCCTTGCAATGAGTGACATCCTGACCTTCATTTGAAGATCGGAAAGATTCGACGAGAGAGTACGAGAAGTACATGGCTGGGGTTGGTCCGTTTGTGGCCCACTTACCAGGTGTTTTTTATAGGTTCAAAACAAAAAAAGGAAAATTTAGTTTTATAAGCTCGCGAGAGATAAATGAACTATACTCGTAATTTTTCGTATATGCAATGAGATGGCGAGAAAGAGCGACTTACCCTGTAGATTATGCAGCAGTCTTCCACGTTGGAGAGGGCCCTCTGATCTTGGGAAGTAATCTCTGGTTCGAGAAAGCAGACACGGAAAGAAGTCCACACTAGTTATTTTAATTATTTAACCGGGTTTAAATGTTAAATTTACACCTCCAATAATATACACAAAGTTAGTGATTAGTTAAAACAGTAATAAACACTATAATAGCGGGAATATTAACAATTATGGGCGTCTTTTTATATTTTTATGGCGTGCGTCACATTAATTAATGACAAGACCCATGTCACTATGATTTCTGGGATTAGTCGCACAAAGCCACCTCATTGTGACGGCGTATAAATGCGAGTACACAAAAACTATATGAAATAAAAAGCCGGTATTTTAAGAGCAAATAATACAAATATGGAACTAAATTAAATGATAATTATGATTATTATAAAGCAATATTTATTAAGTATGAAAAAAATAATTAAAATATAGATGAAAACGGAACATTTCGGCCCACCAAAATGCTACGCATTTTCGGAAGCAGAAACGGGTAAAGGACATAATTTAGTTAATGGTCTTTTTAGAACACCATTAATAGTATAGACATCAGCTACTCTCGCTACCCCATCGGCACCTGGATATAGATTACGAATGCGGCCTAGACGCCACTTCAGCGGAGGAGTAGAATCCTCTTTAATAAGGACAAGTGTACCGATTTCGGGGAAACAGTGGAATTTAACCACTTGCTTCTTTGTTGCAAAGTGTGAAGATATTCGCCCTTCCAGCGACTCCAAAGATCTTGATGAATTCTTTGAAGAAGCTGCCAACGATTGAGTCGGTTGATGGGTATATTCATTAAATCAGAATCTGGCGCGGTAGTAAGAGGCTCCATTGTAAGAAAATGACCAGGCGTTAATACAGATAAATCATTCGGGTCCGAACTAAGAGGTGTTAATGGACGCGAATTAAGAATTGCTTCAATTTGGCATAGAATTGTATAGAATTCTTCATAACTCAATACTTGATCACCAATAACTCTCAACAAGTGCTTTTTCATGATTTAACGCCTGCTTCCCAGAGACCTCCAAAATGAGGCGCAGAAGGAGGAATAAAATGCCACTTCTATGGACTCTGATAAAGCTGCATTGCGAGTTAAGTTAATAAGATCTTTATTTGCCTTAACAAAACACGTACCGTTGTCGCTATATAAATGACTAACGCGTCCACGACGAGCAATAAATCTGCGTAAGGCAGCTAAAAATGAGTCTGCGGTTAAATCGGAAACCAACTCAATATGAATGGCTTTGGTAGCCAAACATATAAATAAACAAATATAGGCTTTGTAAGTTTTAGCACCGCGGGATTTACTAAGCGTTAAGACTATTGGACCAGCATAATCGACCGCTGCATTAAAAAAAAAAGATTTATTAGGTAGAACACGAGGAGAGGGTAAATTTCCCATAATGGGTTCAAAAGGTTTAGGCTGAACTTTAAAACACCTTATACATTTTGACAAAACATGGCGAATTACGCGCTTAACAGATAAAATCCAAAAGTTCTGGTAAAGTAAAAACTGAACTGTTTGAAGTCCTGCGTGAAAATATTTTAAATGGATATTTTCAATAATTAAATAAGTTAACCTACTTTGGCGAGGTAACAAAGCTGGATGCTTTTATCGTATGAAAGTGCTGAGTGATGTAATCTTCCTCCCACTCTCATAATATTTTGGTCATCAATGAAGACATTTAATTTTTGAAAAGGTTTTGGCAGTTTATGATTATGATTAATTTTATAAATTTCTTCAGAAAATGTTATTTGTTGCTCGCGTTTTACTAAAGTTAATAAAGCGTTGTGTAATTCTGTAAAAGACAAAAATTCTGCTCTTTTATTATTAGGGAAATCGGCAATTATTTATGAAACGTAGAATATAACCTAAAATACGCTTGATTGATTCCAAAGAAGAACGACTTTTCAAAAGCGTGTCTAAAAAGTTATGAGTGTCATTGTTTGTGGCGTTGAGTGTAATTTTTTTCTCTTCTATATTTATTTCAGTGCGATTAGAAAGTTTTAATTTTAAATCAGGCTCAGTATTAGGCCAGTATTCACTGGACTCTTTTTAAGAAATCAGATGCGGCCCACCATAGCGAATTAGTTAAAAGTTCCGAGGAAAAGCTCCCCGCGAAGCGACATCAGCGGCATTTTGACAAGACACGACATGATACCAATTTTGTGGATCTGTTCGTTCTTGTATTAAACTAACCCGATTACTAATAAACGTTTTCCACCTATGTGGATGTGACTTTATCCACGCAAGCGTGACTGTGGAATCAGTCCAACAGTATATTTTACTAAAAGATATTTGAGAATAAGTTTTAATAATAAAATCAACTAATTCAGATAATAACACAGCAGCGCACAATTCTAATCGGGGGATAGAAATAGTTCTTAACGGGGCCACTCGAGATTTAGCGCAAATGAAATAAGTAAAATATTCATTATCTTTATAAACGCGTAAGTATGCGACAGCGGCGTAACCACGTTCACTCGAATCACAGAATCCGTGAAGTTCAATGAATGAGTCAACTGTTTGACAAATATTAATAAGTCTAGAAAATTTAAAATTAGAAAGTAGAGGCAATTCATTTTTATAGCGAGTCCAAACTCGTACAATATCATTAGGGGGTTCATCATCCCAATCAAGACCTAAAACCCATAATTTTTGAATTAAATATTTTATTGAAAATGTAATCGGTGTTAAAAAACCAAGAGGGTCAAATACACGTGCTAATTCAGAGAGAATGTGCCGTTTTGTGCAAGAACTTTCATTTGGGGTGACTGTATAAGTAAAAGTGTCTGAGGAAGGTTGCCAGCATAGGCCCAAAACTTTGGTTACTTCATCAGTATCAAGTGAGAGCGCAGAGGCATTAATTGAGTTTAGCCGTAAATGTGATAAAACTTCTGGTTTATTAGTGGCCCATTTGTGTAGCTCAAATCCACCCTTTCTAAGTAAAGCTACAAGTTCCTTTTGTAAAGTAATGGCATCTTCAACAGAAGAACAACCAGTTACTATATCGTCTATGTAGGTATGATTTTTTAGAACTTCGGCAGCGAGCGGAAAATTATTTTTTCTTCGTCAGCTAATTTTATAAGAGTACGCAAGGCAAGGTAAGGAGCTGATGAAACACCGTAAGTTACAGTGCGTAGCCGAAAATCTAACACTGGACTAGATGGGTCAAAACGCCATAAAATACGTTGGTAATCTTGATGTTCAGGAGCAATTAATATTTGGCGATACATTTTCTTTATATCTGCGGTGAGTACGACTTCGTGTAGGCGAAAATTTAATAAAATTTGTACAATGTCTTTTTTGTAGTTTGGGTCCTACCAAAAGTGTATCATTAAGGGACAAGTTATTTATTTTAATCGAAACGTTAAAGACAACGCGAATGCGAGTAGAGAGACTATCTGGTTTTAAAACGCAGTGATGCGGTATATAAAAAATTTATCTGAGTATACAGGGTCTGACAATAATTCCATATGATTTAGGTCAAGATATTCCTGTAAAAAATTAGAGTAATCCTTATAAAGCGTAGGATTTTGTAATAATCGTCGTTCTAATGATAAAAACCGATTTAAAGCTATATCTCTGCTACCAAGAAAGCTAGGTGTATCTTCACGAAAAGGTAAAGCAACAATAAACCGTCTTTCTGAATTTCTAGAAACCGATTCTAAATATATTTTTTCGCAAAGTTCATCATCTGGGGACAACGGGTTTTTTTGTGGAATATTTTCGAGTTCCCAAAATTTAGATAAGAGTTCATCTATACACTGTGGTTGAGTTTGACATAAAAGCGAGTTAACAGTTGATGGTGAAGATTTATTTTCAAATTTACCCATTAATATAAAACCGAAAATGGTATCAAGGGCTATAGGTTCATTGGCATTACCAAAAACCCGACCACATTTTATAATTAGCGGAAATAAATCTGCGCCTAACAATAGATCAATTGATCCCGGTTTATAGAATTCAGGATCTGCGAGTTTTAAATTTTAATATGATTCCAACCGTCCACAGGTAAGATAGTACTAGGAAGGTCCGAACAAATGCGAGGTAAAATTATGGCGTTCAGCAATAAATTAGAGTTCTGCTGAGAGACGGGGCGAAGCGAGAGCGAAACACAACCTAATTGAGAAGTTATACCCATTTCTCCAATACCGTGAATTTCCGAGAAAATTTTGTTTTTCGGTAAACCTAGTCGATTCACACATTTTTGAGTAATTAAACTAGTCTGAGAACCAGTGTCAATTATGACTCTAATTTTCTGATAGTATCCCCGTATATCGAGAACTTCAACGATAGCGGTTGCAAGTAAAACTGAAGTAGGAGCGCGAGAGAAACTGGCCAACGTCTGAGTTTGTGCCTCAGAGTGGCAAGGGCGAGAATGTACATCAGGATCAGGCGAGGCGATATGCGAGGTAGCAGGACCTAGGTTAGAAAATTGTACAGAGCGATCGAAATGTAATAAAGAATGATGTCTTTTATTACAAGTCCGACAGGACATTGTTGAATTACAGTTTAAAGTTTTATGGATGTTACTTAAACAATTGACACATAAGTTTTTTTGTTTAACATACTGAAAGCGTTCCTGAGGATTTTTTAAATTAAAATCAGGACATTTGTATAAGGCGTGGTGGTTATTGCATAAAATGCAATGGCGCATTGAGACATTATTATTATTGTTATTATTATTAGTACCTAAAAATGAAGTAGAAGCATGAACTGGTCGTGTTGCAGAACGTGTAATTGTAACATCATTTTTCTTAAATTTAGGCTTGCCAGCAGAGGAATCGACAGTAAAAAGAGCGTTACAGTGATGTTCAAGGAATTTAAAAATGTCTTGATACTGGGGCATAATTTCTGAGGAACTATTATTATGCAATTCAAATCGAGTTGCAGTTGAATTATCAATTTTTTTAAGCAATGCACTTGCTAATATAAAATCCCAGTGTTCCACAGGATGTTCTAGAATTTTTAAGGCTTCCACATTTTCAAAAAAAGACATCTAATAAATTGCGTAAAGCCTGTGGATCCTCGGAATTTAGTTTTGGAGCATTTTCAATTGCTGACCAATGCACTTGTGAGAGTAATCTTTTATTTTTATAACGTTTTACAAGACTATTATATGCAATTTCATAATTAGCACTAGACATTGGTAAACACTTTACAATGTTAAGCGGAGGACCTTCAAGCGATGAAATTAAATAATTATATTTTTCGATTGCAGATAAAGTAGCGTTATTATGTACTAAAGAGTCATACATGTCTAAAAATGTAGGAAATGATTGAATATCCCCTTTAAGTTTAAATAACTCGATTTTTGGTAAATTAATATGTGTTGGATTAACCGTAGATTCGGACTTTACCACATCCTTTATGTTAAACAAAGTTTCAAAAATACATTTAATTTTAAAAACTATTTTGTTAAAATCAGACATGATTGAAAGCGCATCATTAAAGTCGTCTTCTTCATTAAAAACAATATTAATCAAAGCAGTATGTTGTTTCATGAATTCCAACTTAATTTCCTCTTACCTCAGAGAACATAATTTTAAAAATATCGCGTTCATTTGCATCAATGCGGGCGAGTTCTGCAGCCTCTAACATGTTATTTATTTTGTGAATTTCCACTTGGCGAAAGCGTTTAATTTTTTTAACCTTTTCAACCATTTTTTCTGCCATTTTAATACTTGGAAATTATTAAAAAGTGTTAATCTATGGAAATATGAAGGTATTTTTAATGAGAATAAATAATAAATTTGAAGCAATTCTTAATAATGAGCGTAAAAACTGTTAACAAGTGAAAATAGCTGATGATAATATTGACCGATTATCGATGCAGGTATTGTAAACTCTGTCAACAGTGTCAATATTCCTAGATCGCGCGTCCACTAAAAACAAGTGGGGATGCGGCTGCGTAGAAGTCTGCTGTCTCCTTTCAAGAACAAATGATGGAAGATTAATGCTAAACTATTATTTTTGCATTTTACTCTTAAAATAAAGACAATTAAAATGAAAAATTACGTAGCTAATCCGGCTCGAAGGACCAATGTTTTTTATAGGTTCAAAACAAAAAAAGGAAAATTTAGTTTTATAAGCTCGCGAGAGATAAATGAACTATACTCGTAATTTTTCGTATATGCAATGAGATGGCGAGAAAGAGCGACTTACCCTGTAGATTATGCAGCAGTCTTCCACGTTGGAGAGGGCCCTCTGATCTTGGGAAGTAATCTCTGGTTCGAGAAAGCAGACACGGAAAGAAGTCCACACTAGTTATTTTAATTATTTAACCGGGTTTAAATGTTAAATTTACACCTCCAATAATATACACAAAGTTAGTGATTAGTTAAAACAGTAATAAACACTATAATAGCGGGAATATTAACAATTATGGGCGTCTTTTTATATTTTTATGGCGTGCGTCACATTAATTAATGACAAGACCCATGTCACTATGATTTCTGGGATTAGTCGCACAAAGCCACCTCATTGTGACGGCGTATAAATGCGAGTACACAAAAACTATATGAAATAAAAGCCGGTATTTTAAGAGCAAATAATACAAATATGGAACTAAATTAAATGATAATTATGATTATTATAAAGCAATATTTATTAAGTATGAAAAAAAATAATTAAAATATAGATGAAAACGGAACACCAGGAGTCAGTCTCCCTCTCCATTACCATTACATTTTTTCAATTCTGTCACCTGATACCGATATGCTGCTTTGACATTTAATAACAATTTAGAATAATTACGTCCTCACCCCTCAAAGTGAGGAAGTTATGTATTCGTGAAAAAAAAAAATTGAAAATATTTATTGCATTTCTAGACGAATCTCGACGAATTATGACGATACAAAAAATTTCAGATAAAAAAATTCTGTCTGGTTCGCGATAGCAGTTACAGTTTTTAAAATAAAGCTTTCAAATTTCGTACACACATTCTAGAGACCAAGGAAGAGATTGAGTTCGTTGATGAACAAAATCGGTCCCAATGTCTAAAAAATATATTAGTGACGTTCCACCAATGTGACTTTTTTGAAACGTCAAAATGTGACTTTTGAAACGTCAAAAAATGTGACTTTTTTAAACGTCAAAAATTACTTTTATTATAAACTCCACCACACGTCGAGCTTTACTACGGTGAGGAAGTTCTGATCTCCAGGTAATTGGCAGCGGTTTTTTTGATCCGGTTTTGCTCAATAATTTTCTTATATATCAACTTTAAGTTTTTCCCCTCACAATTTTGTAGGAGCAGGGATGAAATCGAGTAATTGTATTGGATTTTTTTTTTTAATACGCAATATTTTGGTACGCTGATCTGAAATACACACAAAGGTGGGTTAGGATCTTTACTGTGATGACGTCAACATGGAAATACTTATCACAAAATTCAAAATACTCGTTACTGTATTAGATGCGTGTTTCGGCAATCAAAGTTAGCATCATCTGGAGATGATTGACGCTTTTTTGTATTTCATTCCTTTTTTCATATTTTGGTAGGATGAATATAATTATTTTTAAATTAAAAGTATTACTAAACCCCGGTTGGATGTTTGGTTTCATTTATCATTCATATCTTTTTTAAATGGATCAATATTTTTGATGGTTTAAAATGCAATGGCCCGCAATTATTTAAATCGACTATTTTCGATTCAGTTTCGTTTCTCAATTGAAAAATATAACTGTACATTTATTATCACCTTGTGAACATATCATTTTTATCAATACTTTTCTCCGTCTGCGCAACTATTTCTATTTTTAATATTCTCATCTTTCAAATGTTTGAGATCTTTTTAAAATATCGTATCGAAAATAATGTGTCCTATCCACATCCAAAAGAAGTATATTTTGTGTGTATTTAGGTCAGAGTTCCAAAAATTGGATTATTTTGGAAATAATCCAACAAACAAGTTTTCTCCAGTACAATTCTCGATCAAATCCCTGTTTCTGCATTACTGATGGAGAAAATTTAAAAATTATAATAAACAACATAGGCTTGTTGAAAATGGAATATACAGTAGCTCTACCCGAATTGCAGAGCAATCGGGCCAACACTTTTATAAATTATTCTTATTTTGAAATACTGAAAACGTAATGTTTACACAAACTTTTTTTCTTATGTTAACGAGTAGAACACGTTGTTTGAATTTCTCCAAGCATTTATGGGACACCCTATATAGTAGATAATTACAAAACACCTGAAAGAAACATTTGATATCGGAACTCTCAACGAGGTGTCGGTACGGAACATATTTTAAAAACTCAATTTCAAACGAAAAATATCGTTGACAAGCAATTTAGTGGCTTTTCAGTTATTAAAAAATTTAAACATCGAATTTTTTTTTTAATTTTAGTTTTAGTTTTTCAAAACTGGCCACAAAATGTTTCAATATTTTTGCTCATTTGCTTTCCTTGAAAGTTTCAAGTTATTACGTGTATTATAGTGTATATAGTGTATATAGTCTTACGTCAATTTATATTACCCAAATTTCTTTGTAAACGTGAGAAACTCATCCCGAAAATACAAACAGAAAAAAGCAAAATCTTGACCATTATACACCACTTTGCACAAAACAGAAATTTTATTGTCCAGTCATATACAAAAGAGCTCAATAGAATGCACTACAATTACAATAAATGGACACTTTTTGTTGAAAAGAGAGGTTGGCAAGGAGGTATAGTCAGTTAATACATTTATATCTGAATAGTGCCCAATTACAAACACCTACATTAGTAAAAAATATATTGAAATGTGTAATAGTTACGGAAAGTGACCACTGCACAATAGTACCAATTGAAGGGTAGTATTGTTCCCACGAACATATTAAAGTTTTTAAGCAGACCCACGTTGTTAACGACAACCTGTGAATATATTAATTACTTTCCTGCTCTACTGCTATTTTATTGCTATCCAGTGCTTAAAGTGCAATAGCCGGTAAATCAGTTTAGGGATATTTTATAGGAAAAAGTTTCATGCATTAAGTACCTATGGATTAAATTAAAATGCTGTTACGTTTACATATACACTCAGATCCAAAAAAAGTGACGCACTTGATTTTTTGACCTAAATTTTTTTCCTTTCTTTTTTTTTAAACCAGTGGGTTGATTTTTAATTTTTTTTTATTTGTTGGTAGGTAATTCCTTTGTCTTTCAAAAAAAAAAAAAATAAAGAGGTGGAAATTTTTCAAAGCCTCCTGGATGGTAGTGGAAAAACTCGAACCATGTTTTTTTCTTAATTTTTGACTCATACTGTGTGTTAATCAAGTAATGGTATTGAAAGTGCTTACACTCTGTATGAAAGACGCTTCTTTTACGAGCATTTTGTTTTTTTATTCATTGATTTATCTCTAAAATTGTCCGAATTACAGCTTTTTTGCTGAAACCTTGCGTATATCCCACAAATTTATTTCGTTGTAGGATCACATTGCTTTTAAAACAATTGCCGTTGCCATAGCAATTAATTTGTTGTATGCCTCCAATTTGACTCTTTGTCGTTGTGTCATTAATTAAGTTTCATTAAAAAAGTTTTAGAGACTAAAATAACATAAAATGCCTCAAATAAATCCTGAACAAGTAGCAAGATTAGTTGCTTTAGTAAACGATGGGCGTAGTAAACGTTACGCCGCTCGTAAGTGGAGCCAGAAGCAACTGCTCGTAGAGCAATCCTGCAAGTATGAACAAACAGGAAGCGCGCTCGAAGGGTGGGTTCTGGTCGCCCTCGAAAACTCCTTCAAGAGATGATCGCTTCTTGAGATTGCGGATATTACGGGACCGATCAAATACTGCGGTAAATGTTCAGCAAGATCTTCGCCGAATTCGTGGTGTTGCAGTAAGTAAGCAGACGGTATGTAGACGTCTAAAAGAAGTTACTTTAAAGCTAGGAGACCTGCAAAAGGTCCTAAATTATTGCCCGAACATCGTGCTGCTAGAAGAAATTTCGTTCAAAATTATGGAGAATGGAATATTCCTGAATGGTCGAATGTCTTGTTTACGGATGAATCAAGGTTTTTGTCTTAACATGGTGGATGGAAGAAAAATTGTGGAGAAGGACTGGTGAAAGGTTAATCAGAATTTAATAACAGAATGCGAAAGGTTTAATGGTGGGTCGGTTATGGTGTGGGAGAGATTTCAATGAATGGAAAGACACCCCTTTCATGTTTTTCCGGTGAGACGGCCGTTGACAGGCCTAATCTACATTGACATTTTACAGCAGTATGTCTTACCTCATGCAGAGTTAGTGGGCAATAATTTTATATTGATGCAGGATAATGCCCGACCACACATCGCAGCAATAGTGCGAAACTTTTTAGAAGCTACGGGCATCACCACATTACAGTAGCCTGCGAGAAGCCCCGATATAGACCCTATAGAACATTTGTGGGATGAATTAGGGAGAAGGGTAGTTCTCGCGAGAGGCCTCTGGAAAGTTTCGCAGAAATGGCAGATGCATTAGTGGAAGAATGGGATCGTATACCGTGAATGGAAACGATAAGAACCTAATTTCCAGTATGCCGCGTAGATTAGAAGCTTTTAGAGTTGCTAGGGGTGGCAATACACGGTATTAAGCAGTTATCCCAGTTTATAATTTTGTGTTTAATAAAAATGTTTTCTAAAATTCGTATCGTTTATTTCACTACAAAACTGTTTCTCGATAAATTCAGAAAGTTGGTAATACGTCAAGATTTCAGCAAAAGAGCTGTAATTCGGACAATTTTAGAGATAAATCAATGAATGAAAAAACAAAATGCTCGTAAAAGAAGCATCTTTCATACAG
>JANEYF010005366.1:0-70089 GCA_029963845.1 Rhamnusium bicolor | reverse complement strand
TCAAATGTTTCATCAGTGGTAACGGAATTCAAGAAACTAGATTATGTATTATACTGGATGCTAGAAACGGTCCAGTGTGACTGTGTATCATCTTCATTGGATGTAGTAAGAGAGGTCTCTTATTAAAGAATGGCAAGGTGGCAGCTGATATAGGTATATCACCTCCCGCCTTGCCATTCTGTTCTACCCTGTATACTTTATGTCCTGGGTAATCCTTTCATCAAGTAAAGAAATAAAAGACAAAATACTTCATCCAAAATCAATCGAATTCGATATAATAATTTTAATTTCATGCCTACAGATAGGTAAATTAATGTTAAAAAAAAGCTGTTAATGTAACAAAGAAAAAATATTTTAATCAATCTCTTACTTCAGATTTGTCGCATTCCTTTAGGAATTTTATTTGTGTAAAAGTATATCATCTCGAGGGATGAAAGGATATGGGCTTCAGATCTCGAATCAACATTATTATGGAAGAGATCTTTCTCGTCTTGATTTTCTACTCCGATTCCTTTGCATATTTTAAAACTATTTTTGTACTTCAACTGTAATAACACTTGGTTTGACATTTCCTTAATTATATGTACTTACTAGAAATAGCTCTTAGATAATTCGTATGCTTATATATAAACAAAAAACTGATGGATTATTGATTTATTTAAAAAATTCAGACATGAAAATACAAGGCATTCTACGTGACATATCTTACTTTTTTAAATATTTTACAATCTGGACTCTAATAGAAGATAATAATTACAAAATAAAAAAGGAAACGTTTAGACTATTGTTCATCCGCAACGGGGTTCCTTTCTTGGTTCCATACGCAGTAATTTCTTTGTACTGATTTAACTTGGCTATATTACAACACAAATCAAATAATTTCGTTCCACTACATTACCTTTCAGAGAAATCAGTAATTTATTGTCACATATTGCACCTCAGAGAGATTTGTCCCATCCATATAAGTCCAATGGTTAGCTCGCAGCAGCAATTTCAGGTGATATATGCATTTCCTAAAGGATTAAGACATTTTGTGACCTTAAAATCGAAACCGCGCTCTAGTGTACATTCGAATATTTTAATATGTTATTCCCCAATCCAATTACCACCCAATATTCAGAGATTTGGCTTTATGAAAATTATTTCCCAGTTCCTATTGTTCTTTTTTTTTTAAATATATGAGAAAAATTTGCTTTTTAATGTTTCAAAATTATTTTATTAGAAACTCTACACGTGTTTCGGCTTTTTAGGCCTTTGTTCTTTGCCTATTGTTCTTTGATTAAAATGTGTGGGCTAATAAATTAATTGAGGAGCAACCAACTTTCCAATAAAGGTTCTACTAACATGTTCTGAACATTCGCTGATTTATTGACTTTCAGCTAATATATACTGCAATCTGCAACGCATGGATAAAGCTGTAAACTTTTGCGAAATCCGCTTGAAACTTATGTAGTTCTTAACGAAAAAACATAAATATTATATGAAAATACTTGTGGAATGTTGCGTATTAATACACATAATTAATTGGCAACATCTGAGAAAAATTAAATGTCCTCTTCTCATTTATACCATTTATAACATAATGAAAACTTCATTAATAATAGATGATATTTTACACAAGTTGTTGGCTGTTAAGGTAGAAATTATTTCTTCAATAAAAAACAGAAAAACTTTATCTCCTATTTTTATTACTAGAGGACTTCCAGCCAAGTACATGAACAATTTGTCCTACGTTTCGTCCGAGTTTTCGGACTTTTTCAAGGTTAAGTTTTTAACCTTGAAAAAGTCCGAAAACTCGGGCGTAGGCTTCGACATTTCCCACTTTACGCCTCTCATAAGAGCTAGGCCGGGGCCGGGGTCGACTGTTGAGTCGAGGATCCTCAAACAAGTGACTAAGGTGAACTGAGTCATTTTATTGATGTCGGTGTTCTCTGTACTAATAGGGAACTTGCACATTTTTTTTTACTTCATAAAAATGTTCTACAATACTAAAAAATAAGATATGCAAAATATGACGCCTTAGTTCCCAACAATAAATTTGTTATAAATTATTAAAGTTTCGCGCGCGAGCGAACCGTTTCAAACAGGTTCAAAAGCGCGGGAGTAGTCGTGACATCACACCATACCACGACGGAGATCCCAGCACTCGACTGCTTGATTTCAGCCGTAAAAATACCAGCATCGCCATAAATTTTAAGTGTATAGGTACTTAAAATGGAAACAAAAACTCCTTATTTTAAATATTGCATTGTACCGTTGTGTAAGAATACTACAGTAAAAGTGCCAGATAAATTACTTATAATGTTGCCAGAAGATAAGATTCGTCGATCAAAATGGCTAAAAGCGTGTAGAAGAAATGAAAAAGACATTTCACAGAGCAGTAGGTCTCTACATGTGTGTGAAGATCATTTTAATGTAAGAACATTATTAAATACTATATGTCTATCTACTAGTTTTTCGCAGGCGGGCAATAAAATATTCCGAATTCCGAATTATTGAATTTTAATTAGGGTAGGATTAAAGAAAGAATGTGTATACAATGTTAGAAAATAAGATTAGTAGATAGAATGTAATTTAGTGATACTAAGTAAAGGTGATTTCCTGGTGCGAAAGTAAACAGCTATTTATTATTATACTCTTCGCAAATACGATTACGAAGAGTCTTGCATTTGATCGGGACATTTCTAAAATCGTTAATATCGCTCGCAGAGAAAAAATCATTTCGTTCGTCATCGAATTCTGAACAACTTTCAAAATGTCCGTCTGTTCATCTGTCCGTCCGTCTGTCTGTCCGTAACGTTTCTTGTAAGCACGATAACTAAAGAGAAAAAGTCCGTTCCAATTCAAATTTGGGCTATAAGTTAGTGTTAGGTAGAGGAAGAAATCCATTGTTTTTGAAAAAAATCAAATAGTAAATAAAAAAGTTATACGACATTTTATTTAAAAATATGAATCTACAGAGGGTTGCAATTTTCAATGTGCTACTAAAATTGAAGTAATTTTCTAAAGACACCAAAATGCTGTAAAATATACGACCACAAATTTCGCCTACGCAGTCGGCATCATCGGGAGATGAAAAAAAAATTGAAAATTAAATATGTGATCAATATATTAGGTATTGTAAGAATGAATCTTAGTTTATACTATAAAATATACTGCCACGCGTTTCGCCAATACAGTCGGCACCATCGGGAGAGAAAATTAAATATGTAGTCAATACATTAGGTATTGTAAGAATGAAGTTTATAAGACAAACACAAGATTCTTTTCAAAAAACTGCGAAGAGTATCCTACGGAATGTGCAACAATTATATAAAAGTTCAATAACACTACTGTCTGCGAAGAATAAAATGTTTACCTCTAGTATATATAGTATATTGCAAATACCTTTCCCTTTTCCTTTAATTTATTCTATTCAAATCTTACATTTATCTATTATGTGAATGATAACTAGAGCTGTCCGATGTGCCTGGAGTACAGCCACGGTCTTGCGCTGTCGTCACACGTGCCGATTTAGAAGTGATTTACGCTGCAGTTTTATTTGAAAGGTTAATGCGTGAGGTTGTACCTATAAATTATACATAATGTCAAACGCGCCAAAGGGTAAAAAACGACCGTACGCGGACACAGTGAATAAATTTATGCAAAATAATTTGTAAAGTTTGCAATCAAGACTTAATGTGCTGGCACAAAACAGATTGTCGTCGTCATATCAATACCGTGCAACATCAAAATAAAAAAATGGCATGCCTTTGACAACTCAGTTTATGTGTGATTTATTGTTAATGTTAATAGCCTGTAATATTCCGCTACACATACTGGATAAACAACCATTTCGGGAGTTTTGGAATAAATACAATCCCCAGGTGAACTTACCAAGTCGTACATCGTTATGTAGATATATTCCAGCTGTTCGTGAAGACATTGTAAATAGGATTAAATGTGGATTAAAAAATACACGGCTCTGGTTATGTATTGACGAGACGACAGATTGTAAAAAAAATTCTATTTTAAATATTATAGTACGTGTACTGGACTCTCTTAAACCAACATTTCCACGGCTTTTTATTATGCTGAATATTTTCAACAAATAAAAGCTGTGATACTACAGTTCAACCCTAACGAGGCTGCAGCTATTAGGGAAAGCCAGACAAGCTTTCAAGGCGTTTCCCTTGAAACAGACTTAAAAAGTATTAATAACAATTATAGGGGACTACACGACGCAATAGAAAAATTGCAAAATAGTTCGTTGTCGTTAGTGGAATCGCTGCAAATAGTGGACGACGTAAAAACACAGCTACAGGCTATAAATGACGCAAAAAATAATCGCATTAGTGAAAAATTCGAGAGTGTATTACAGAAAGATCCTGATTTTAGCCAATTAAGACAAATTTGTGATGGTGCATCTACAACTTCGTTAAGTGAGTTCACAGATTGTTTTACTTATGCCTGTATTACATCCGTAGATGTCGAACGGTCATTTTCAAAACACAAATATATTTTTTCACCAAAGCGAACATCGCTGACAGAGACAGCTGTAGAAACATACCTGATGCTATTATACTATAGATCTTCCCCACTTTGTGATGACGACAACCAAACTACTTCATAAATCTGTTTAAAAGGGTGAGTTTTATACAAATTTTTATAAAAATGTAACATTATTGTTAAAATTTATTTCCATTTAATATACTTATTCAAGTATTATGATATGATGTAAACATATGAGTCATATGACGGCTCTGGCGGCCAGGTGACCTCGGACAGCTCTAATGATAACACGATACAATCACTTATTTCCCTTGCCCCAAAACATAGTACGAAAATACCTACGATAGGTAATTATACATTAGCGCAATATTTCCTTTGCAGCAAATGTCTTCTATAGAGACACTTTACGTGTGTGTACAAAAAAAAAACACGAACAATATAGAAGTGGCTGTTGTAAAGAATTACCCTAAATTCTTTCAAACATAAGACTAAGTCTGCTAAAAATGCTTAGTTGCGACTAAGCATTTTGTAGTTATTTCTTCAGTCATAACTATTTTATGTTTATAAATTATTACTAAAAGCTAAAAAAAATACATACTTCTCTGCCTTGACCCCGCCGACCTCTCCAAGGGAAAAACTTTCACTATTTTGTATAAAAGATGCCACCATAAACATATCCACTTTAGGCAAATTATCAGATTGGCCCTTTGAAAAACCTTGATCAGTCATTTTAAAATATCTGTACAACTACAATAAGCGGTACTATAAAACACAATTATATATTTATATCAGAACAGTCACTAACAAATCAACCACAGTCTTATAACACCGGTAAACATCTGATTGTATTGCTTCCCGGCGCGACGACTACCGAATATGGTATGGTGTGACGTCACAGTCAATAGTAGCTCGTTTCGGGCCACTTCAATTTTATCGCTGTTTAGATCCTTTATACTGATCGCGTGGAATTAGAAAACTTATTTTATTGTGAAGTACACGTTTTATTACAACGTTACGATATGTTTTTTAGTATTATTTTTATTTTTAAAATTATAGGCAAGTTCCCTATTGTAGGACTAAATGCATGAACTATCTCTGTCACTCCTTAGACTATATTTAAGAGTGATGATTCGTATTCAGAACTTCCTTCTTTTATACAGTATGTCAGTAAAGTGTGGAATAAATTCGTTATTTTTTTAACCAAAAATATTTAGAAAGATCCTCGGACACGTTGATTTTTAATTTCAATTGCGCACCTCATCCATTATTTTTTTGGTTATTACGTCATTACGTTTCCGTTATGACGTCATCGATACTTTTTAAAATAGAATTTCCTATATATTTTTGTTGACAAGAGCCTGTGGTATCAACAGAATAGTGTGCCTCCTCATTATGCGACAGACGTTCGAAGGTATCATGACCAAATATTTCTGAACAGGTAAATTAGTAGACGTGGACCCATCGAATGGCCACCAACCGGACCTCAATCCATTAGATTATTTTCTGTGAAGCCATCTACAAAACTTAGTTTGTAAAACCAAACTGGAAAACATTGTTGAATTAAAAGAGAGAATTAAAACACAAATAAACAACATTTCTCAGGAAACTATAAACAAGGTTCAGCAACACTTTATTCATCGTTTAGGGTACTGTATGCTACAACAAGGAGTACAGTTCGAACGTTTACTATATATTGTTTTTATTATTAAGTAACCATTATTTCTAGTGACTATTATTTGTTTAAACAAAACATGAAAAATTAGTAAATTCTTATATTAAAAATGGCCGTATCTTTCAACTTATCAATAAAGCTGCAAATCGTTTCTGTGTATCATGGTCGTAGAGTACAGATGTACTTACTGTCAGCGGCATTCACCTTGACCGCGAAACTCTTTCTCCAGTCCAGTCTATTATTAGCTTTCGAGTTGTGTACACGTTAAGTCACTTGGGCGTATTGCATATTGTTTTTGTGTTTTTATTTTATTTGTTGTACTGTATTGTTGACATTAATTTAATAATAAAGCATGGCAGACGTACGCAGGGGTAGAAAACGGCCATTTGCTGACAAAGTGATTAAATTCATAGGTGAATTCCCGGATTTATTCTATGATGGTGCTAAAATAATTTGTAAAGTGTGCGAGAAAGATTTGATGTGCTGGGATAAGCGTGATTGTGGACATCACGTAAATAGTGTACACCATAAAAATGAAAAAAATGGCGTGCCTTCGACAACACAGTTTATGTTTGATTTACTATTAATGCTGATTGCCTGTGATGTTCCGCTGCACATACTCGATAAACAACTATTTCAAGAGTTCTGGAATAAATACAATGCCCAGGTGAAGTTACCAAGTCACACAACGTTATGTAACTATCTACCAACTGTACATGTAGACATGGTAAATTAGGTGAAATGTGAATTAAAAAATACACGGCTGTGGTTATCTGTTAATGAGACAACAGATTGTACAAAAAAAATCTATTTTAAATGTTATAGTACGAGTACTGGATCCTCTTAAACCGACAGTTCCACTGTTACTAGCTAACAAAAGACTAAATCAGTGTACTAGCGAAACAATTACCAGGGTGTTGCTGGAGACGTTAGAAAAATTTTAACTGTCAAAAAGTCAAGTGTTGATGTTTGTGACTGATGGCGCCGTGACAATGGTAGGCCGTTCTTTGCAAGAACAAGGTTGTACGTTTATAAATGTTACGTGTAAAGTGCATGCTTTACATCTTGTGGCAGAAACTATTCGAAAAGGTTTTCCAGAGGTGGATGCATTAACAGTAAGTACAAAAAAAGTGTTTCTTAAATCTCCTAAACGTCTCCGTGCATTTCATAGCAAGTATTCCGGTATTCCTGAAACACCACAGCCGATTCTTATACGTTGGGGAACATGGTTGCAGGCAGCTTTTTATTATGGTGAATATTTCCAACAAATAAAAGCTGTGATACTACAATTCAATTCAGATGAGGCTGCAGCTATTAAGGAAAGCCAGACAAAACTCGAAGATATTTTCATTGAAACAGCTTTAAAAAATATTGCGAAGAACTATAAACCATTACATGAAAGCATAAAATTTTGAAAACATTGTGTTGTGGTTAGCGGAGATACTACAAATAGTGGACGAAGTAAGTCTACTACTACACGATATAGGTGACGCAACAAATGAGCGCGTTAAAGAAAAGTTCGCAAGTGTGTTAAATAAAGACACCGGTTTTACTAAATTAAGACAAATAAATATGTGATGTTCAGCCCCAGATCCGTTAAGTGCGTTCAAAGACTATTTTACGTATGCGTGTATTACATCAGTAGATGTCGAACGGTCGTTTTCAAAATATAAGAATATATTTCACTCATGGAGACAACCATAGAAACATACCTGATGATGCAAAATGGCTACACATCTTCTCGAGTTTGTGATAAGCAAGCTAGTTCATCAAGCTAGTTAAGAGGTAAGTTTTACATACATTGTTATAAATTGTAACAGTTTATTGTTTCTCGTATTAGATAATTTCGCGTACGCCACTGTCCCACGGAACATTTTTGACAGCCCTACTTATCAATTTTAGACCCTAAGTGTGATGCAATTTTGGAATCAGCTGTTGAAGCAGAATCTAAAAGTGGAGAATATACAGTGTTCCATTCAAAAAATATCGACGACGTCATAACGGAAACAGTGATGACGTCATAACCAAAAAATAAAGGATAAGGTGTGCAATTGAAATTAAACATCCTAGGATTTTTTCTAAATATTTTTGATTTAAGAAATAATGTGTTTATTCCATGCTTTACGGACAAAATGTATATCTATGCACAGAGTATTTTAGATTTGAGCATTGATCATAACAACCTCAAATGAATATTGAATATATTTCAATTTCATCGTAAATATTTATCAATTTACGACTAACCGAGAATCAACAAAGGCACTAGCTATCTAGATTTAAATAGCATTTTCTGTTCATTCAAAATTTTGTTTTACCAAGTAATTTGAAATAAATTGAACGGAATGGAAACCAGCAAATCAAGTAAATAGTCGAAAAATACAGTTTAAGTATCACAGTTCGAGGATACAGTTAAATGGATTACATTATCCACTGTGAAACACTAATATGTAAATCTATTGGTTATTTCTCTTATTGTCATTTTCAGGAAGAGGCAAAAAACACATATCCGGTTTTACATACAAGCTGAACCAAAATTACGAATATTAACTGCGTACTCAGAATATAATAAGAAAAAGTTCTTATAATATGAAGTCTGAAAAGCTTCCCTTAAATGCGCTCTGGAATGTGGCAATGTTTTCTAAATACTGATTTTTTACAAAGTTGCACCCTTTTGAAATTTGCACATTGAAAAATTAATCTTAAAATAAAATTTCAAAACTGTGTAACTGTAAAAAAGCAATATTTTTATGAAATTTTAAATATTTCCAGAAAACAATAATAATAAAATAATTATTGGATGTTACAAAAGCATTCTTTCAAACCTAGCATGATAATAATAATAAGAAATACTTTTAGATTTTTATATTTTATACTGACATTCTCATCTGAATGTGCTAGTATAAAAGTTTTAGGCATATAATAAAACAAAAACAACTCTTTCAATACATTTTATCATATAACTATTAAAACAACTACTCAGTTAATATGTTTATGTAATTTATTGCTTGGTATTAAAAAATAAATGTCTTTTTCGGCATAACCCATAAGCCACGATTTATTCAATATAATCAAAGTACTTTAAATTCCGATCAATATAACATAGATTTTTATCAGAGAGTACTCTGGATAGTTGGTTATCGTGCGATAATAACGTGTTACAATATTGGGATAGTGTTTACAAAATATCTTACAATTTAAAATGAGCATATCCAAGTCCATTGTTATTAATGTTGGAATAAGAACCTTGCATCTTAAGGAATTTAAATAAGGAACTTCATCCAGAAGATCTGGGAGGATTAATTGTATTTTGCGACAACCAAAGTGCTATAGATCCTCGATCCAAACATATTGATATACACCATCATTTTGTACGTGAGAGGATACAAAATGGAGATGATGTTGTGAAACAAATTGGTACAAATGAAATGGCAGCGGATATACTATCGAAAGGTTTACCGTATGCTAAACATTTGAATTGCATAACAAAAATTGATTTGTATAATTTGGCAAGTTATCAGCAAGTATTAAGGATTAATGGATGTCATGGATTAGTGGGAGTGTTAGAATAAGAACATTGCATCAACATACATATGATTTCTATTTATATTGGGTATCTATGTATTGATATATGTCTATATTGTTTTATGTGTTGTTTTAATAAAACTATTCATTTTCATAAAATTTTATTTGGGTAATCTATGAGCTTCCATATGAACTTCCAAAAAATTAAATACAAATGAGAATCAGAGATACTAGAAAACTGGGTATAAGACGCATTCTTAATTCAAGAAAATATAAAACTAACGTAGTGAGAAAATTCGATATACCAAATTTGAACTTTGATGCTAGTGAGTACTTCAAACTTATTAACATAAGAGAACTGAAAGTCACGCTGCGCCCCCCATTTTGCTTAGTGTGGTATATCTGACAATGATCTTCAGGAGCTTACTATATATGGTGACTTCTCTATAGTTGAATTTCCTCGTTTTTCATGCCATACGAAAGCTGTGAAGAGGTGTATCAAACTTCTGACAGAAGACTAATTCAGTTATGAGCTAAGATGCTAGGGACGGTTTAATTCGTACAAGAATTGAGAAAAAAAATATATAAAAAGAGTCGCAAACCGAGTTCCATGGAAACATTTGAAGATGTAATTCCAAATTTAAATCACTATGTATCTTTCCCTTTATTTACATCACATGTTATTTGCACTTTTTATGATTCAATTCAAACGGAAAATTATAATTGGTGTATATTAAAAGTTATCATGTCACAGAAGTTATATCAAAATGAAAATATGGGAATAGAAAAATTGTGTCAAAAGAAAGTACGAAACCGACGACCTTTCTAATAATTTTTCCTGAACTTGGAACATAACTGTGAGAATAACACCACTACGTTTAAAGAAAAAGTTTAAATTGGGTTTTCCCTTGAATTATGATTTTCAAGGTAATGCTTGTTTAAATTTAATTTTCTTTAATATTTTAAGTTGTATTTTATACTTCTAAAATTACCGCACTCCTCGTTTATTGCTTTATTGTAGAACTCTGATATTAATAGTATTAAACCAATTAGTTTTCACTTGATTGTTTATTCTTGGCAATACTTCATAATTCTATATCTCAATTAACTTCTTAAAGTAAAATGTATAGGAGTTTCAACCTAAATGAGAATTGAAATGGTGTCTGAATAGCTTAATTTATTGTGTAAGTCTTTTACCTTTTAATCTGGATGAGAAAACATTTTTTTTTAAGTTTGGATGGCGTTTCTTTGGAGAAGTATAATATACTAGTTATTAAGCAACATTAAGGCGATTCTGCTCAAAATAGCATGTATAACATCATAGTCCAAACAATTTTTTTTTAAAGCAGAAGTTATTAAATCACTTACGTGGTATTCCACAAAACACCAAATAGTGAACTCGACGCGCGTTTCGCCAACCAAACTGGCATCACCTGGAGATGATTCAAACACTTCTTATGCTAAAAATGTATCACCAACCAATAGAACTAACTACATGGGATTGGCTGTCACTATTTATACTATTTTTACACTTTGTGATTTCCAAGTTTTTAAAAGCATCTAGCAGTCTATTATTTATTACATTCCTAATTAATTTTAAATTGCTACTATGTATTTTATGGTTGTTCTCAAATGCATGTTAGGCAACACTCGACTTATCTGTTCTACCATATATGAGTTGAGCCAAATACTCCTTGAATCTAGTTTGAACTGATCGTCTAGTTTTCCTAACATACTTTTGAATACAGTCCTTACAGCTAATTTCGTAAATCCCCGACTGCTGGTTTGTTTCAATTTCAAATAATGGCCAGAACCGACTGTTTGAATATCTGAAAAACTGACTATTCGATAATCGAATACTCTATTAATCAGATATCTAAAGAACAAGTTGTTGTGGTGTACACAAGCTTTTCGAAGGCTTCTGACTGCATAGATCACTCCATTCTATTTGTAAAACTTGAGAAGTTTGGTATTAGTTCATCATCTTTGAACTTATTTAGATCATATCTAACAAATAGAGGACAGTATGTGACATACAATGGTTTCAAATCAGAATTGTATATCGCCACTTCAGGGGTGCCTCAGGGGTACTTCAGAGGTGCATTAGGGGTCCCTTATTTTCTTACTTTTATAAATGATCTACTGAATGCATTGAATGCGAACGTGAACAATTTCTAACACGCTTTTATTAGCTTCACCTGTATGTTTGCTTGCTTGCTTGCTTGTTTGCTTGTTTGTTTGTTTGTAACCGACTCTTTGGACTTGATTTTGACCCACTTTAAACGGACAGATTTAAATGAAACTTTGTACACTTACGAAGAACCGGTAACAATACAATAATTTGATAAGTTTATATCATTATCCTGATCAGGATCGCCAGTCCTTTCCTCCCGTATCCTCTGCGTGAGAGCAAAGGCTTAATATGTAAGTACATTCCATGATTGTCAGTTAGCTCGGTGGTCGAGCGGGCTAAGGCAGTCGACGCGAAACGACAGACTCCTCGGGCGTGAGTTCAAATCACATGGCTGAAATAAAAAATATTTTTTTTTTTCAGAAATATCTGTTGGATCGTAATATGTTATAATATCAGCATCAATAAGCAATATAAATATAGTTTAAAAAAAACTACAAAACACACTTTCATAGCACATCAAACTAAAAAGTGAAAAATAAATATAGTTTAAAAAAACTAAAAAACACGCTTTTAAAGCACATCAAACTAAAAAAGTGAAAAATAATTATTAACATAAACTGAAAACAATAATGAATGAAAAATACTAGCATTATTGTGAAAAAAGCGTGGGGCGCTTTGTGCCATATTTTTCGTATATCGAGCAACCCACGCTTTTTTCACAATAATACTAGTATTTTTCGTTCATTATTGTTTTCAGTTTATATTAATAATTATTTTTCACTTTTTAGTTTGATGTGCTTTAAAAGCGTGTTTTTTAGTTCTTTTTAAACTATATTTATTGTATGTTGATGACTAAAGCTACAAATCGTTTCTGTGTATCATGGTCGTAGAGTACAGATGTACTTACTGTCGCCGGCATTCACCTTGACCGCGAAGCTCTTTCTCCAGTCCAGTCTATTATTAGCTCTCGAGTTGTGTACACGTCACTTGGTCGTATTGCATATTGTTTTTGTGTTTTTATTTTATTTGTTGTATTATATTGTTGATATTAATTTAATAATAAAGCATGGCAGACGTACGCAGAGGTGGAAAACGGCCATTTGCTGACAAAGTGAATAAATTCATAGGTGAATTCCCAGATTTATTCTATGATGATGCTAAAGTAATTCGTAAACTGTGCGAGAAAGATCTGATGTGCTGGGATAAGCGTGATTGTGGACTTCATGTAAATAGTGTACACCATAAAAATAAAATGGCGTGCCCTCGACAACACAGTTTATGTTTGATTTACTATTAATGCAGATTGCCTGTGATGATCCGCTGCACATACTCGATAAACAACCATTTCGAGAGTTCTGGAATAAATACAATGCCCAGGTGAAGTTACCAAGTCGCACAACGTTATGTAACTATCTACCAACTGTACACGTAGACATGGTGAGTAAGATGAAATGTGAATTAAAAAATACACGGCTGTAGTTATCTGTTGATGAGACAACAGATTTTAAAAAAAAATTCTATTTTAAATGTTATAGTACGAGTACTGGACCCTCTTTGACTGACAGTTCCACTGTTACTAGCTAGCAAAAGACTAAGTCAATATACTAGCGAAACAATTACCAGGGTGGTGCTGGAGACGTTAGAAAAATTTGAACTGTCAAAAAGTCAAGTGTTGATGTTTGTGACTGATGGCGCCGTGACAATGCGTTCGGTAGGCCGTTCTTTGCAAGAACAAGGTTGCACGTTTATACATGTTACGTGTAAAGTGCATGCTTTACATCTTGTGGCAGAAACTATTCGAAAAGGTTTTCCAGAGGTAGATGCATTAATAGTAAGTATAAAAAAAGTGTTTCTTAAATCTCCTAAACGTCTCCATTCATTTCATAGCAAGTGTCCCGGTATACCTGAGCCACCACAGTCGATTCTTACACGTTGGGGAAACATGGTTGCAGGCAGCTTTTTATTATGCTAAATATTTCCAACAAATAAAGGCTATGGATACTACAATTCAATCCAGATGAGGCTGCAGCTATTAAGGAAAGCCAGACAAAATTCGAAGATATTTCAGTTGAAACAGCTTTAAAAAATATTGCGAAGAACTATAAAGCATTACATGAAAGCATAAAAAAAATTAGAAAACAGTGCGTTGTCGTTACCGTAGGCACTGCAAATAGTGGAAGAAGTAAATCTACTGCTACACGCTATAGGTGACGCAACAAATGAGCGCGTTAAAGAAAAGTTCGCAAATGTGTTAAATAAAGACACCGGTTTAATAAATTAAGACAAATATGTGATGCTCAGCCCCAGATCCGTTAAATGCGTTCAAAAACTATTTTACGTATGCGTGTATTACATCAGTAGATGTCGAACGGTCGTTTTCAAAATATTTTCACCAAAGCTCATTGAGACAACCATAGAAACATACCTGATGCTGCAAAATGGCTACACATCTTCTCCAGTTTGTGATAAGCAAGCTAGTTCATCAAGCTAGTTAAGAGGGTAAGTTTTACATACATTGTTATAAATTGTAACAGTTTATTGTTTCTCGTATTAGATAATTTCGCGTACGCCGCTGTCCCACGGAACATTCTTGACAGCCCTATTTATCAGTGTCTAATTAATTACAAATTATTAATTAAAATAAAACATTAATAACTTGTTTTATTTTTTATTTTTATCATGGTAATTTAATGTCCTCCGGAAACAATTAATAATTTATTCGAAAATAGGCAAGCACTGATTGTCGCAAATGAGTTTTTGTTAGTGTTTATACATTTTTTTTTGTTTTATTTATATACATACGGAAATGTAACTTAAATTCCTTCAAATTAACTATACCTAATTTATCATTACGTCAATTTAATGACTGTAATGACGTATTATACTAATACAAAAACAAGTTTAATCATCCGTTAACTTGGAATTACATAACAAAAGCATGAATCGAACTTTCAAGTCAAAGAAAAATTATTTTTTATATAGTAGTATAACAACAAATAAATTAAAAATACATTAAAACTGCGTAAATTGTATAGTACTATATTGGAAACGAAGAGGATAAACGTACATAAAAAATAACGGAAGTAGATATGAAAGACGAAAACGATCCAAAACAATTTTTACTGAAAAAGTAACAAATTGTTAGCACGGAAGATGCATTTTATTACTAAAACTGTATCTGACAACCAATGTGTTATTTGTAAGATGACGTTTTGGGCAATGGAACAATTGAAATAGGAAAGGAAATTAATGTTGTGTATTAATTAAGGATTTATTGAAACAGATCGACTTGCATTAAAACTATGCTTAAATATCTTTTTCCTTGTCTAAGTTTTAGTGTAATGGGTTCCAGACAAACGGCCAAAACAAGAATTTTTCAACGATCAATAAAAGGTATTTACCGACAAACAGCAAAAACAAGAACCGACAAACAGCTAAAAAAGAGGTTGTAATAGAAAAAATGATTAATACAATAATATACCTATTAACTAAAGGATCAACAAACGGCCAAAATAAGGAACAGTACAAACTGGACTATAATAAAAAAATAGTACATATGTATTGGGCTGCCGCTAGAGTTATATGATTCAGTTAGTGATTCCAAGAAGCAAAGTTTATGTCAAACTTATTTGCGACATAAAAGTCGGCACCTTTGACGGCGGTAAAGGGATTAAAGTCACCGTCATTTTTTATGTTACAAATAATCCCTTTAACTTATTTAGAAACCGAAATATATTTGATAACAGTTTTCGTTGTACACATACTAATGCTAATGTATTACTTATTGATTTAAAGGGAAGGCAATCATTTTTCTATTAGATATCCATTTCCCCCTACAATCGTTATAAAAAGTTAATGCATATGTATACAGGTTGTCTGCTTTAAACAGATCATCAAAATATCTCAGTCAGTATTAATAGTGCAAAAAAAATCCACTAATCTTTTTAAAACCATAAAATAATTAGGAGGCAGAAATTACTAAAAGTAGTAGGTACTGCTACTTTTAGTTATTTATTAAAATATCTCGATTAATAATAATCGATTATCCAAATATCTCGAGTATTCCCATCACTAACACAGATAATTTTCATGAATTTTACATACTGTTTTATATCCCATGTTAGTGGACCATATGCCAAAAACTGCTCCCCAAAAATAACTATACGTGGATGTGTTGCTAACTGTGGAATAAAAGCAGAGTTACGTATAATGTTATATACGTTTATCCCGGCTTCAAGCCTCAATACTGATTGCATATGTTACAAGTATATAAATATACGCATAATATGTCAATGATATATCAATTCAATTATATAAAGGCTCTTTAAAAAATAGGATTATTTTTATATAACTGCCAACCCTGAAAAATGAAAAATATTTCCATTGAATAGTGATTATGTAATACCCAAATAATTAATTTATTATTTTTTCTAGAATTGCATATTACGAACTAAATAAATGTCAGATTTTTTAAAATTGTGTAATTAATTAATTCTAGAAATAATTATATTCCGAAATAAAATATGTCCCAAAGTAATTATTACTATTATTTTTGATGAATTAGAAATGAAAAATATTTCCATTGAATAGTTATTATGTAATACCCAAATAATTAATTTATTATTTTTTCTAGAATTGCATATTACGAACTAAATAAATGTCAGATTTTTTAAAATTGTGTAATTAATTAATTCTAGAAATAATTATATTCCGAAATAAAATATGTCCCAAAGTAATTATTACTATTATTTTTGATGAATTAATTCATTTAAATATTACCGGAACTCTTATTTTTTCCAGAATATCATAATACAAACCAAATAAATGTCAGATTTTTTAAAAATTGTGTAATTAATTAATTCGAGAAATAATTATATTCCAAAATAAAAAATGTCCCAAAGTAATTATTACTACTATTTTTGATGAATTAATTCATTTAAACATTACCTGAATTCTTCACAGAAAGGAAATTATGTTTCTGACATGTTTTCAAATTCACAACGATTAACTTTATTACAGTAAATTAAAAGTGCTCTAGGCCAATCCCTTGGTTCATATATTTAACTTGTATATTCATTCTCAGAAAAATGTATAAAAACCTATTTAAATAAGGACCTGATGATAGACACGATATTTAAATGTTTAGTAGGTAATCAAACAATTCTGTTTGAATAGGATTTCATTAATGGAATGTATTAAAATAAATAAAAATTAATTCAAATTAAATATTTACAATTCCACTACTTAGTTATAATTTCACATACAATACATATTAAATTCTACCAGGTAACTCCGCGGTGGCAAGCATTATTGCAAAACGAAATAAAATATAGTCTACTTATTATAATTTATGGGTTTTCTTACAAAATTCAAATTCCACAATTTGTAGAAATTTGATAGTTATAAAATCTCTAATGGTGTGGGCGATAGAATCAGAATTAAAACTATTCTTTCTTTGTTTTAGTTGTGCGCCACCTGTTTTATTGATTTATAACTAATAATACTAACTTGAGATTATTCATGAAAACTATAACGTAGGTACGTCCCCTGCTGAAAACTGGAAAAGCAATGGTGTTGGTTTTAAACTGAAAATACTTATCTTATCATAAAGTTGCACATAACTTTCAATATAATACAATTAGGCTACATAATAATTACTGATACTTATTTTAAGTTTCCATAAATGTTTGTGGACCACGTAATGACTTAAAAATTAAAAAAATGCATTCATAACACTAATTTACATATATTAACTCTCCATACTAGCGTAAAAGTTTACAACTCGGGTTTTTACAACAGTGATACATAAACAGTGTCTATACTAATACACAGATAATTAATTAAAGCATTAATACAGCAAGGTGGAATGTTTTACAATATTCAAGTTACAAATAAAATCTAACTAAAAGCCAAATATTGGGAAATGATGCACATGGTTTTAAATTAGACGGAAAAACATACACAATATAGTACAGTAGATACAAACAGCTAACACCGATACAAATCAGATAAACACGCCGCCACAGATAATAAAAAGCACATAATACACTATTGTCTGCATTTAGGACAGTGCTCCTTTACTGGAATCCTCGCCATTGAGATAAAAAAAATTGTTGTATTTACAAGTATTTTATGCACCTTAGACCTTTCCACCTGTGCACGTATTTTACTAAGTTTACCGAGTCATACACTATAAAACAAAACAATATTGATTTTCCATTAATCAATAATCAATCACTTTTCAGGTACAAAATGTATCAGCACACTCGTGCTTGGGTCCAAACCTACCCCGACTGCAGCCGGCCAGGTTCTGCCGTTAACTCCCGGATCTTGCTTCTTTTCGCGGCTTTTTCTCCATGCCATCTTCCAATAGAGGTATTCATTAAAACCATTAAGCTATAGACTACCTACTATTTAATTGTGCGTTAGAAATTGCCTAACTAGCAGGGTCATAAATAAATTTAAATGTTCTTTTGTGCCAAATATGGGGCGATCAAAATTTGGACGGTTAAATTATCCCAGACAGTAGGGGTGGCGATGCCAAAGATTTTAGTATCGGGTATCGATACCAAGATAGTTGCCGATGTATCGATACCAAATATAGGCATCGGTAAATATCAGAGTGGTATTGGTACTATCGGTTCCGAGATATCGATACCTCGATACCAAATAATTTGTATTAATAGCGAAAATGTTATTGATACTTTCCGATGTATCGATATTTTGCATAATCAATATCCATCTGTCTATAATTGTGTGTATTCATTATTACGTTTTACACATTGGATCAGGCATTCAACTATTATTTTTCAGAAAAACATCAGTAAATTCCAAACACAAGATTTATTAATTAGATAATTGCTAATATCAGATGTACAAGGAAATTCATTACAGATATTAGTATTAAAGTAGATACCGAGTATCGTTATCGAGATTGTAATAATTTGGTTAACAAATTTTTGATGATATCGTACCTAAAATGGTACCAATACTTTCCCATATTTCGATATTTTGCACAGTTCTACAAAACAGCCATTCTTTAGTTTCAGTTCATTTAAATATTTAAATTAAAATATGACATGAAATCCTAATACACATTTTTGTGACTGATTATCACGATAAATATTACACGTAATATTTAAATCAAAACAACAATAAATTTCACATGATTTTCACACATTATTATTTTAGTAAATAATGTTTTATGTATCATCTGGTTTTAATATGTTGTAATAATGGATTTACCAAGATAGAGTCAATACTCATTAATGTGAACATCATTAAAACATTGGGAGTGAACAAAAAAACAGCATGTTCAGAAAATCGAAGGTTTTAATATCAGCTGCTATTCAGGTATTCCGTATATTTGAATAAATCTTGCAACGTAAATTGAAACGGAAGGACATTAATTGTTCCAGTTGTTGCAGTTAGATTTGTATACCGGTGTGGGCTTTATGTAAAAAGCAATTTTATTGTAGGCATGGAGTAAAAAGATGCTACTTATTGGATTTCTAGTAAAAAGATTTCAACTTCCGATGGACAAATTATGGTTTTACTACGAAACGATTCAGTTTACGTAAACAAGTCAACAACACTAGTCAGTTTACGTAAACAAGTCAACATACACAGATAGTGAAGTATAAAATTTTATGTGCTCCATTTACTGACCACTAATATTTTTTCTCCGATTTCAGCCTCTCATTTTTCAATTTTCTATGAAAATTAGTCGGAAGTGACAGAAATTGTATTGGGGCGTCCATATTTTGATGACTTTGAGAGATGATATTTAAATGCTCGACGAACAATTTTCTACAGTGATAATTTTTTATGGTCAGTTAGTATATCATATTTTTGACTGTGTCAGTCAGTAAGATGCCTTCTATTTTCAAGTAACGACAAAGCTCATTTAAGGCTCGTCAACATAAAAGAATGTCAGATAGTAATCCTGTAGTTTAAATAAAAATTAGACTTGATATTTATATCTCGACTTATGTTCTGCTGGAATTGCTGGCAATATATTTTCTTGTCGAAACTCCCCTTTAAATTAAAGGTCACTTAAAACGTTGATAATACCGGAGTAGGCTTCTTGGGCAACTTTCAAATTTTCAGGCCTCATTGACTGCAAATGACCTTTGTACGCTACCATTTGGATCAATCATAGGTTGTATGGAACTCAATCTGAAATACACATCGATGGCTTAGACTGCAAACCGGCTAACTCCACTTTTTACGGAATTTGAGATTTTGGTGCCATCTGCTAGTAAAATAAAAGTCCATAGTGTGGTAAAGCAAATAACTCCAAGACATTAAGGTTTTCTTTAAATTTCACAGCACGTATACCAGCTATCTCCACGATATAAAATTTCAACACTGTAAAGCTTCTAACTCCTGTATCAGCAGCCATTTTCAATGTGCGAATCAACCAAAATAGTTCACAATTCTGTTATTAGCTGCCAATTTTCAGTTTAGAAGTTAAAATAATATATAAAAACATTATTATAAGTGCATAAATGTAAAAAAATTATGTGGATGGTTTAGTACAAATTTTACCTACTAATCGTCACAGGGACAGAAAAGATCCATCAGTATCGAGAAAAACTTGTTCTGTAATCTATAACTTAAGAAAAGGGGATGGATTAGTAAGAGTCTGTAAGACAATGTTTTTGAATACATTGTGTATAGGGAAATGGTGCGTACTAAATTGGAAGAAATCATTGAAACAAAATGATGTTATTGAACCAAGCGAAGAAAAAGATTCGTTATTACCAGCTCTTAAAAAAATCAAATAAAATCAATCCTTTCACGAAAGAAAACAAAGCAATCAATGATTTTCTTAATGAATTGCTGACGATGGAGTCACATTATGGTCTGAAATCAACAGAAAAAAAATTATCTCTTATCTGACTGGCCACCGAAAAAAGCCCTCTACAACTTCCACGTGAAAAAATGGTGTGAAGAACGTAATATAAAATCCCTATCTGTATGTACATTTAATAACGCTATGGATATAAGAAACATCTCCTTATATCAGCCAAAAAAGGACCAATTTCAAATTTGTTATTCACACAAGTTGGGACACTATTCAAATGATCAACATGCCTTACATATTGAAAAGAAAAAAGATGCTACAAAAGAAAAACAGAAAGACAAGGAAAGTGAAGATTATGTGTTCATTATGGACCTGCAAGCTGTTCTTTTATCACCACAATCTGTATCCAGTTTATATTACAAAACTAAGCTTTGCGTTCACAATTTTTGTTTATTCAACTTAAAATCTAAGGAAGGAACTTGCTATTTATGGAATGAATCAGAGGAGGGGGCTAAATGCAGAAGAATTTGCTACAATTGTGGTTAAATTTTTTGGAAAAAGTGATACCTCAGTTGAAAAAAGAGGGCGACAGCAATAAAATAATATTGTACACTGATGGCTGTACATATCAAAATCGAAATGTCACAATGAGCAACGCTTTACTTAATTTAGCCATGACAAACCATAGAACAAACATTTTTTGAAAGTTGGTCATACTCAAATGGAGGCCGACAGTATGCATGCCATGATAGAAAAACAGCTAAAAAAGGCAGAAAGTGATCAATATCCCTGCAGAGTACATTGATGTATGTATCAAGACTAGAAGAAGTCCCGAGCCATATAATGTCTACTACTTGACTCATGATATTTTTAAAAAGTTTGATGTCGAATTTTTCAAGTCGGTATGGCCTGGGAAAAAAAAGGGTAACCCCCAAAGTTACCGATGTGCGTGCTCTTCAATATAATTTTGATGGTGAAATTTTTTTTAAATTACGATTTGCGGATGACTGGACCTTACTACCTCAAAGGCGAGATAGAGAAGTTAGAACAAGAACTTGGGATGAATTGCCGAAATTATACACAAACCGGTGTAAAATTAAAAAAAAGAAGTATGAGCATCTTCAAGAATTAAAAAAGGTGATTCCTTCTGATTACCATAACTATTACGACAACGTTCCGTATGAAAATTAAGTTAGATTCTATAAACTGATCTATAGATCACGCAAAGTGAGATTTTGTTTTTTTCTTTATTCTTAATAGGAACCAATATTTCGTTTGTTATTTTTGATAAAAATATTTGTTTAATGATATCTGCAAGTTACAGTAATATTGTTTAGAAATTAGAGAATAAACGTCTAACTCCAAAATAACTATCTCATTATTTTATAAAAAAACTTCTAACTCCTTAATTATCTTAAAAAAAAGTAAAATATAAGAAAATTTTAATATTTTTCATTCCATTACCACTTCCTAATTTTAATTTTATAATAATATGGTGATTGCACCATACATTTAAAGTTTACAAAAGCTGTAAATAGTTTTTATTGTCTCCTGTAAAATTTACATTTTTGGAGTTAGCAGGTTTGCAGTTTAAGCCATCGACATGCTGTCTTTAAAGAGAGTACAATGACGAATTTTGAAATCAGGTGTTTATATACTACATGATGTTTATTCACCTAGACAATATCTACAACAGCTGTTGTTAGACTAAAGATGACACGTGATTGATGCAGATGTTCTAATCGTTGAAATCCGCCATACTGAATAGTGAATATCCATTCTGGCCCCAGATTGACTGTTTAATGTTTTGCTCATTTATATATTATTTATAATTCATCTGACTCCACAATAAACTCTAGGGCCTCATATTTCTTTACATAATATAAAATCTCTGATTTTCAGTAGGTTACTTTAGTGACTATGGAGACGGTTAAGAAATTTTTTTAACCGTAAATTATTCAAAGTGTGTTATTAATTAAACCTCTTAAAATACTAGTGGCCATCCAGAAATATCTCAGAACTAAAAATTTATACACCCAAAAATGAATTTGTTATGTGACATATTTTTAGTGCTTCTGGAAAAAAAATAATTATTAGGTATTACAAAAGCATTCCTTAAAACTTAACATGATAATAATAATAAATACCTATAGATTTTTATGTTGTATACTGACATTCTTATCTGAATGTGCTAGTATAAAAGTTTTAGGCATATAATGAACCAAAAACAACATTTGCAATACATTTTATCATAGAAATTATTAAAACCACTACTCAGTCTAGGTGCAAGAGCTGCATTGAATGAAATAACAGTGTTCTTAGTATTAGAATCAAAAAAATATTGAGATTGAAAAAATATTAACTCGCCAAAAAAGAAAATTTTCACACTCAAGAAATGATTTCCTCGTTACAATACAAAAAAAGAAAACCCATAGTCCAACATATATTTACTTCCATTCTTCTGAATTCTTCAGGGGCTAGTCCGAGTATAAATCATTTATAAAATATTTAAATTAGATAATTCAAAATGTGAACATTTGTCATATTTATTTTGACATTTTAATTTTAAAGAACATTGTTATTTAATTCAGTGCAGTACTTGTTTCTAGATCGAGTAGTTGTTTTAATAGTGTTGTTTTTGATTCATTATATGCCTAGAACGTTGATACAAGCACATTCAAATAAGAATGACAGTGTAAAATGTAAAAGACTATAGGTATTTGTTATTGTTTTCATGTTAGGTTTCAAATTATGCTTTTGTAATACCCAATAATTTTTTTTTCTCTAGAAATGCATAAATACGAAGCAATAATATATCAGATTTTTTAAACGTTTTAAGTGAAAAATTATGTTAAAAACGTTTCATTAGGTGGCGCTCCTGAAATGTGAAGTGAAAAACAATAATGTAGCATATGTCCACAATAACCTCAAGAAACTGTAGTAATTGATTGGATGAAATTTTTTTGTATTAAATATAAGGAAAAAGCCATTACTGAAAGGCAGGGGTTTTTAAAGCGGTACATGCAATTCTTTGCTGGCTAAAATATATAGGTACAGTGTGTTAAAGTTTATTCGGTTGTCTTATGCACTGCTGCTCTAAATTCTCTATCGATTACCTACTTTCTTTCCAGAGAATCTGGCTAATATATATTTCTAAATACAAAAAATGTTAATAATGCTATTGTAACTTTCCACTTCTGGGCAATATTTTATGTTCAACTGCTATTTGTTGATAACAACTACCAGAAATTACTTGAGATGGTATAACTTCTTAGCGAATTTTAGAGTACAAATTCCCCTTTAATATCCCACATTTTGATAATCATTTTTTTTATAAATAGTAAAAAATTTTCAAATTTTCAAAATATGTTCTCAATATACAGGGTGTTCCACCTAAGAGGGATTCTTCTGTAACTATGTAACTGTAAAATTTATAAAAAAATGGTTTTAATCAAAGTTGTCTGGAATCATGTGGGCCATGTAAAGAAAATATTTTTAGCTTTACAGGGTGTTCCATTTCGCGTGGGCGCTACATAACTTTGTTATTTTAAATGGAACACCCTATATATTATTGCATTTTTAAATTCCTTCGTTAATATTAGGTAGAGTTTATTAAATATACATGGTGTTTAAATCTTACCGTTTTCGAGATATATAATTGTTTTTGAAAAAAATCACGATTTCAACTCTCTAAATGAGGCTAGATAGCATCTAAACCCTAAGAGTTAGAAACGTGCAGTTTTCATAGTTAGTATTGGCATAAATTACTCTATCTTGTCATCTATGAGCAAAATGTATACGTTATTCAGACTCGGAAGTACTGAGACCTACATTTAATAATCTTACGAGTTGAAAAACTTTTTCTTTTCAAATAGAATGACCTATATTAGTTTTCATGGGTGAATTCAAAATTGAATGCCCTTTCGACTGATATAAGGTTGTCCATACTTATCTCTAACAGTTTTCCAGAAAAATCAGGTTCTTTTCTAAAGTACGAAAAAGTAGCTATGTAACAGCGTCAAGAAGTCCTTGCAAACAATGTTTATTGCACTGCTTGACATACAAAGCAAATTAAATGTCACTCTAGTTTTGATTAACGTTGATGTTGTAGTTATTTTGCTAAGTAGAGAGTAAAAGTTTATTATAATATTTTCAAAATGTCGCTGACGCAGGAAGAAATTATTGATATGGATTTTGTCCTCGGTGAGTGCGAAAGAAATCCGTTATTGGCATCACGAATTTATGCACAGCGCTATCCAGACAGACCACATCCATGGCGTAAAGCCTTTCAATTAGTGTTTGATGGGTTTTTTAAATACTGGTAATATTCGATATACAAAACGAAATCGCCATAAAACTGTAGTTACGGAGGAAAATGATTTTTTTGTGCTGGGGTGTATTCAGGAAAACCCGCAAATAAGTGTGCGACAAATTAGTCACACAACGGGTATTAGTACAACGTCGATACATAGGATTTTAAAAATGCACAGTTATCATCCATATCGCATCCAGTTACACCAAGAGTTGCTAGAAGTAGACTTTCAGCGGAGACTGGAGTTTTGTCAGTGGGCACTTGAGATGTTAAATCAAGATGATGATTTTGTTTAAACGGGTCATGTTCTCCGATGAGGCTACTTTTCATAAAAATGGTTTCGTTAATCCTCATAATTGCCACTATTATGACACAGTAAATCCTCACCAATTCCGGACAACTCATAGCCAACACAGATGGTCTTTGAACGTGTGGGGAGCAATTTTGGGAACCCATATCATTGGACCATTCTTTTTGACCAGCATCTAACTGGAGCAGTTTATTTAAACTTTTTAATAAACACTCTAGAAGATTTGTTAGGCGACATTCCTTTAGCTACACTTCGAAGAATGAGGATGCAAAATGATGGTGCTCCACCTCACAATGCCTCTGCGGTTCGTCAGTTTTTACACGAAACTTTTCTCAACAGATGGATTGGGCGCGGGGGACCAGTGAGTTGGCCTTCAAGGTGTCCAGATATGACAAGTTGCGACTTATTTTTATGGGGATTTATAAAAAGTAAAGTTTACGTTACACCACCAACTACCGCGGAAGATATGCGGCAGCGCATTACAGTAGCATTTCAAGAAATTACGCCACACATGCTGACCAATGTTGACAGTCTTTTAAAAACCGAATTCGTTTGTGTATTAATCAAAATGAAGGACACTTCGAGCAGTTGATGTAAATCAGCGGTCTAACTATTCTTCTCCTTGCTGTGTTCCGAGTTTTTAGTTTGTTTCGTTTTGAGTTTTGTTTTAATTGTTGTTAGTGGTTTACTTTTATTTGTCAAACCACTTTTTAAACATGCCAATAAATATTGACACTGTCAGTCCCAAGCCTGATAAAATATGAGGGAAAAGTTGTTTTGTAAGGCCTTCTTGACGCTGTTACATAGCTACTTTTTCGGACTTTAGAAAAGAACCTGATTTTTCTGGAAAACTGTTAGAGATAAGTATGGACAAACTTATATCAGTCGAAAGGGCATTCAATTTTGAATTCACCCATGACAATTAATATGTCTGAATAACGTACACGTTTTGCTCATAGATGACAAGATAGAGTAATTTATGCCAAAACGAACTGTGAAAACTACACGTTTCTAACTCGTATGGTTTAGATGCTATCTAGCCTCATTTAGAGAGCTGAAATCGCGATTTTATTCAAAAACAACTGAATATCTCGATAACGGTAAGATTTAAATACCATATATATTTAATAAACTCTACGTAATATTAACCAAGCAATTCAAAAATGCAATAATATACAGGGTATTCTATTAAAAATAACAAAGTTATATAGCGCTCACGCGAAATGGAACACCCTGTAAAGCTAAGAACATTTTATTTACATGGCCCACATGATTCCAGACAACTTTTATTAAAACCATTTTTTTATAAATTTTACAGTTACATAGTTACAGAAGAATCCCTCTTAGGTGTATGTTCTCAACCGCTTTCCAAGTCATTGATGTACAATTCTGAAAATCTAGTATTTATATTAAGGAATGCGAAACAGATTATTCTGGAGTCTAAACCACATGTAGGAATCGATTAGTGCGAAAAAAATTTCAAAGAGAATTTTGTTTCGCAGTGGAATCGAACCATCGATCTTCCTTACCAAACTAGGTATAATGCATTTATCCACTCGGTTACAGTCGCTCCATATTTTCTGCTTTCCATTTTTGTTGAAGAATTTTATTTACTGGTCATGTCGGTAGTCTTGCTTATGTAATTAGAGCACCGCGTCACTAAGCAGTAGCTTTGATTTAATGATCTTGAAACACACGAAATAAGAAAAAAATTTAAACTGATGTTAATTCTTAAATGGAAATTGCTACATGGAATATTTACTGAATAAAATTTAGAGGAAACAACTACTCAGCGGACAAAAGCCCCCACCTGCAATCCTTGTTTGGTAGTTAAGATCATTTGTCAATTCCTCGCTAGACATAGACCGGTTTCGAACTTGTTATGTTCTCGTCAGTATGCCATCAATAATGGAAAAGACAAATAATAATAGCAAATCAGACTAGTCTAAAGCAGACTAAGCAAGACAGACATAGTGAGTGATAAGTGTATCCCTCTGATGGTCAGTGCTACTATCCGTCAGACATAACTGATGTCTAAATGACTGATAGCAACCTTATTAAATATGATTTGAACGAAACAACTACTCAGCGGGCAAATACCCCGACCTGCATTGGATTACACCTTCAAATCATGATAGATCGATAGCCAATATCATTTGTCAATTCCTAACCAGACATAGACCGGTTTCGAACTTATTTGTTCTCATCAGTATGCCATAGGTTATGGAACAGACAAATGATAGTGGCCAACCTACTAGTCATATACTATCTAAGGTAAATTGAGTAGGGGTGAAAGTTATGAAACTTCTCGTATGGTCTCGTATGATAGCAACCTGCAAAGCAGGTACCAAGAGCTACTACCTCTTATCCTGGTGGGCTGACTACTCAGTAATAATAAGAGCACTAAGATTTACGGTCTATATCTAGAGAGGAATTGACAAATGATCTTAGCTAGCAAACAAGGCTTGCAGGTTTAATTCAACGCAGGTCGGGGCTTTTGTCCGCCGAGTAGCTGTTTCTTATAAATTTTATTCAGTATATGGTTCAGCCCACCAGAGTTAGAGGTCGCAGTTCTCGGTACCTGTTACTACAATGTGATAATTCGCTCCTTAGACCAATTTTTTGCCCCCAACCCGATATGTCGATAACGACAAGAGTTGAACCAAAAATGTAAATATCTCCTAAATATCTAAAATATCCATAGTATGCTGTACCTTGAACAGATTGAGTAAGAGCTCCTCTTTATTGTTTGTGGTTTTCATTCTTCAAGAGTCTTATTTCAAATAGAAAGATTTTTTGTTTCTCCCGGGTTTTTCTATTTGTATGGTATTCAACTAGTTTTTGCGCAACCTGTACTGAGCAATCAAGGCCCTTTCTCAGTAATTCAATTACTGAATATGTTCGTTAAACATAGTATAGAAGTTAATACCAACTATGGACTTTTACTTGACGATGCTAGGCGTCACGATGACACTTAATGTACATTTCATATGTACCATATTTATACCGCGGCGATTTTGGAGACATGACTCAAATAACAGGAGCGGACTTGGGAGGTATATAGATTATCCTTCAGAAAAGTTACGGTCATATATTTTCTTTTGTTCTTAAACAAAAAAAAAGTATCATAAATAGAAATCGCCAGGCGGCGATAAATGCCGGAGACGATTTTTTATGTAGATGTAAGATTATATTGTAAACACCTAACTAAACATGGCCAAACAGATAGCCCATCAGCGCGTGTGTGTTTTTAACATTAATCTGTTAATGAATTTTTACGTTCACAGAGCTTGAGACTTCTGCATATGGTAGTAGGCTGCCAAAGTCAACAGGGTGTTTTTCCATTTATTGTTTTGATATTTATATCCCCTCACGAGTTGGAATGACTGTTTGGTTTTGTCAGTGTAAGCTTTACATATTTAACATCTATTCCATATTTTAAAGAATATTTTCAAAACTTTTTTACTTTTCGTCCAAAGGACCTGAGAATTTCGTACAGGATGGTAGGCTGCCAAAGTCGACAGCGGGTGTAGGAGTATTTTTTTATTTGTTTCCTCGACATTTACAACCCCTTACGAGTTATAAGGACTTTCTGATTTTGTCAGTTTATGCCTCACATATTTAACATCTATTCGCCTTTTAAAAGATTTTTTCACTACTTTTTTTTTTTGTTTTTGAATTTCCCGTAGCACCAGTCTGCGGGGTGGCAGATGTCACGCTTGAGATGACCTTTTAAATGGCAAAGAAGTAGACTTTTTTATACAAGTATGCGTTAATTACATGTGACATTGAACGGTCCTCACAATATAAATGGATTTTTAATTAGAGGCGCTGGAAATTATCTTTTGATGTTACTGAACTCGCCAAAATAAATAAAAAATAAGATAATTAATTGTCATATATGCTACTCGTAAATATATTTACGCGATGCCACATCACCTAGAGGCAACCCTGGAATTGACTTAATTTATCGTTGCTTCCCGATGTCTAATTATAAATGAAGCTGTATAATACAAGTTTATTTTATTCTGTCAATGATAAAACTTAATATTAATTTATTTCTATAGATAAATAAATTGTAAACTAGTGTCCATGCGTTATGTCAACAACGCAACAATTTGACTCTGGCATGTCTCCAAAATCGCCTCGATCTAATAACATTATAGCTGCCATCTTTAGATTGCGATATATGGGATAGTAAATATTCATAATTAAAATTCGATATTTACAGACAGGTATGCAAAAAATTGTGTATTTGCTGAAATATTACCGTAAAAGCAAATTCTAATATCATTTACATCAAAGTATACAAAATAAAGAAACGGAAATTGGTAGATATGTAAGGCTCTAGATTGAAATTGGGCCATATCAGTTATAAAGGATATTTTTTATTATAGTGCAATTATATTATGAGTTACAAAAACTTTGGAGCAAAATAAGATATTTGTTAAGCAGATATAATTTCGAAGATACACAAATCGACTGTTTTGTCTACAATTTAAGGTAGATAGGTAAATATTTACATAAACTGAAATTATTACAATAAAGAAGTACCACAAATGATTTAGAAACTGCTTTTCAGTTAAACCTTATTTAATCTCATTAATACATTTGATTTGAGAGACACGCTTGCTAATTGAATATTTAATAACTTTTACCTTAAATTTGGAGTTCAAAGACTAACATATTTGCGGATTAGTCAGCAAGAGTATATCATTCCAAGTTTAAATTATTTACATACCCATTACAAATTGATATTTGACGAAAGAACATTTAATTAATTAACAGATTTACCTAGTAGGCGAGTCATGTTATAGCCAGTTCACACGGCACCGAATCGGTCTTTTGTCGTAAGTTTTGCCGCATCTCAGGTAGTTATTTATTTATTTATTTACTTACTTACTTACTCACTCACTCACTCACTAACTCACTCACTCACTCACGCACCCTCTCGCTCGCTCGCTCCCCCTCCCCCTCACTCACTCACTCACTCACTCACTCACTCACTCATTTATTTATTTATTTATTTATTTATTTATTTAGTTATTTATTTATTTATTTATTTATTTATTTATTTATTTATTTATTTATTTATTTATTTATTTATTTATTTATTTATTTATTTATTTATTTATTTATTTATTTATTTATTTACTTATTTACTTATTTATTTACTTATTTATTTATTTATTTATTTATTTATTTATTTATTATACACACACTACCCAACAGATACAAATTCCATTTAATGGGTAGTAATTACAAAATACATTTATCACAACGAGGAGTACATAACTAACATAATGTAAAAATTGCAGGAATAAAAAGAAAATATAATTTTAATGATAAAACTATAATTATAAAACCTGTATCGAAGCTATACGGCAGTTAAAAATATCAATAAGACTGCCACCATTATTACCGTTACTGCACATTCTAAACAGAGGCGAGTATTTCTGAACATTGTAAAATTTCACTACAATCACTACAATCGCTCGTGGCTAATAGCAACCTGCAAAGTAGGTACCAAGAACTTGTGACTAAGACATTAGTGATGTCTGACGGATATAGTATCACTGGCCACCAGACGGATACACTTATCACTAAAGCTGGCCGAGGTGGCAGGAATACAGCCACGGTCTTGCGCTGGCGTCACACGTGCCGATTTAGAAGTGATTTACGCTGCAGTCTTATTTGAAAGGTTAATGCGTGAGGTTGTACCTATAAATAATACATAATGTCAAACGCGCCAATGGGTAAAAAACGACCGTACGCGGACACACTGAATAAACTTATCGGTGAATTTCCGGATTTATTCTATGACGGATGCAAAATAATTTGTAAAGTTTGCAATCAAGACTTAATGTGCTGGCACAAAACAGATTGTCGTCCTGATATCAATACCGTGCAACATCAAAATAAAAAAATGGCATGCCTTTGACAACTCAGTTTATGTTTGATTTATTGTTAATGTTAATAGCCTGTAATATTCCGCTACACATACTGGATAAACAACCATTTCGGGAGTTTTGGAATAAATACAATCCCCAGGTGAACTTACCAAGTCGTACATCGTTACGTAGATATATTCCAGCTGTTCGTGAAGACATTGTAAATAGGATTAAATGTGGATTAAAAATACACGGCTCTGGTTATGTATTGACGAGACGACAGATTGTAAAAAAATTCTATTTTAAATATTATAGTACGTGTACTGGACCCTCTTAAACCACCATTTCCACTTTTACTAGCTAGTAAAAGACTAACTGCGAGTACTGGCGAAGTAATTACGCGTGTGGTGTTGGAGACATTCGAAAAATTTTAACTTTCAACAAGTCAAGTATTGATGTTTGTGACTGATGGTGCCGCGACAATGCGCGTGGTAGGCCGTTCTCTTCAAAGAGACAATTGTAGATTTTTACATGTTACGTGCAAAGTGCATGCGTTCCATCTTGTGGCAGAAACGATTCGAAAATGTTTTCCAGAGGTAGATGCATTAATAGCAAATACAAAAAAGTATTTCTCAAATCTCCTAAACGGCTTCGAGCATTTCACAGACAGTGTCCTGGTATCCCTGAACCACCAGAGCCGATTCTTACACGTTGGGGAACGTGGTTGAAAGCGGCTTTTTATTATGCTGAATATTTTCAACAAATAAAAGCTGTGATATTACAGTTCAACTCTAATGAGGCTGCAGCTATTAGGGAAAGCCAGACAAGCTTTCAAGACGTTTCCCTTGAAACAGATTTAAAAACTATTAATAACAATTATAGAGGACTACACGACGCAATAGAAAAATTGCAAAATAGTTCGTTGTCGTTAGTGGAATCGCTGCAAATAATGGACGACGTAAATACACAGCTACAGGCTATAAATGACTCAAAAAATAATCGCGTTAGTGAAAAATTCGAGAGTGTATTACAGAAAGATCCTGATTTTAGCAAATTAAGACAAATTTGTGATGGTGCATCTACAACTTCGTTAAGTGAGTTCACAGATTGTTTTACTTATGCCTGTATTACATCCGTAGATGTCGAACGGTCATTTTCAAAATACAAACATATTTTTTCGCCAAAGCGAACATCGCTGACGGAGACAGCTGTAGAAACATACCTGATGCTATTATACTATAGATCTTCCCCACTTTGTGATGACGACAACCAAACTACTTCATAAATCTGCTTAAAAGGGTGAGTTTTATACAAATTTTTATAAAATGTAACATTATTGTTAAAATTTATTTCCATTTAGTGTACTTATTCAAGTATTATGATATGATGTAAACATATGAGTCATATGACGGCTCTGTCGGCCAGGTGACCTCGGCCAGCTTTACTTATCACTCACTATGTCTGTCTTGCTTAGTCTGCTTTAGGCTAACCTGGCTTGCTATTATTATTTGTCTTTTCCATTACTTATGGCATACTGATGAGAACATAAAAAGTTCGAAACCGGTCTATGCCTAGTGAAGAATTAACAAATGATCTTAGCTACCAAACAAGATTTGAAGGTTTAATTCAATGCAGGTCGGGGCTTTTGTCCGCTGAGTAGTTGTTTCCTGTAAATCCTACCAGGGTTAGAGGTCACAGTTCTTGGTACCTGCTTTGCAGGTCGCTATCAGTCACTAAGACATCAGTGATGTCTGACTGGTAGTAGCACTGACCACCAAAGGGATACACTTGTCACTCACTATGTCGGTTATAGTGTTTGTTGAGTGTTTATAAACGTAAATGGATAGCAGCTTAATAAAAACCTCGAGAAAAGTAAACAGTAGTACATTTCAAAGTATCCCTTCACGGAGCATGTAATATTTGTTGTAATATGTGCCATAAACATCAAACAAATACATTGCAAAAGTATCGTATTTTCCGGTATTTCCTTTTTCCACAAAACTCAAAAATTTTATTTTTTCCTAAAACTTCGCAGTTAGCTGTTTGAAGTCATTTTAAACAATTTTTCTTAGTACAATTTTTCGATAAAAGAATGCATAATACGATTTCGCTATTTTTGTACTCTTTCTTTAATCACAGTGGGGATTTTGCCGTATATAAGGTGTGAGGAGTTACACAAGTGCCTATTTTAATATTTTACATTAGAAGAAAAATCAGATTGATTCGGTTAATATTAACCGACAAATTCGGGTGGACCAGAATAAGAATTTTAGAAACACTCGACGAACAAAAGTTTGATGTAAACAAACAGTGTGCTTACGTACGACTTTTATGTTTTAATTTATTTTAACACCAGTAAAATATTAATTTAACGAAACATTTTCTTTCATTCAAATTCTCTGAGCAAATCAATACATTGTTTTAAAATTTTTTTGTTATTTCAATAAAGTAATTGGATTAAAACTAAAAAACATTAAAGCATTTAATGACCTCTTCTCTTGGTGTACGTTGATCTAACAGAAAGATAATTTTAAAATCCCACGTATATGATGGCATTTAATTTTTATTTTTAAATAATACAAAGTCATATCTTCTCAACATTGTTTTATTTAAACTATTTCTCGGCCATTCTAATGTTTATTCAACAGATATAAAATGGATTTTGAACCTGAAGTTCTTTATAATATTCACTGAAAAAAGTATAAATATGGAAATTCTTTCCGGCATGCTTTTATTTGATTTCTGTAGTCGACAGCTTTCTTAGGAATAAGGAATAGGGCCAGGATTACTTTAGCAGCTGAGAATAAAATTGGACTTTGACATATTGATAAACGAAAATAATAAGATAATCTCCGAGCAAGGAAGGATATTATATACATAAGCCCAACGGTTAAAAGGTAGAAAAAAATAGCTGCACAAATGGAGTAAAATCAAATAAATAAATTAGGTACAGATACACGAAATTGATGATTGTTATATTTTGTTCTCATTGAACTATATCGCATTTCAGAATTTCAGTTTGAATATGCTTTTACTTATGGATTATCTTATTTATATTTTCTAATTTTATATTTGTCCTTGAGCATGACTTTGAACCGACAATCATTTTATTTAAAAATATAGAGAAATATAGAAATAATTGTCATTCTATATTTTATTATTCATTGTAGGAGATTTTCGTCAAATAAATAAACTCTAACCCAAATCATCGGTAAATCGCAAACCTTCTTTTACCAATTTAAGTACAGGAAACATCAAAATGCATGGACTATTTTAAAATTATAATAAAGTTTTATTGCGAAAACTTAAAACAAAATAACATAAGGCATAGTATTCATACAGTGAATTAAATTGAACGTTACTACATTACTTATTACTTTGTGGCGCAATTCGTTATGTGCGATCATTTGAAACGATATTTACTTCTGGTTGTGCTTCGGAGTACGGTCTCGGGTGCCCATTCCTATTTAAGTGTATGAAAATCACTTTATTCTATCTGCGCAGATATGTGACAGTGATTGCACTGTCCATGGATAAACAAATCAATTAAAACCGTGTTTGTATAATTATTTTCTGCCATATTTGTGCTACATAGCTATTCAAATTAGGTGGAAATATCACTAACGTCAAATTTATTTAGAAAAATAACATCTGTTGTCATTACAAAATGACAAAACAAAAATTTCATGGCACACCCGTTATGATATACCAGAAGACTAATATTCTTGGTAAGGTTACAGAAAAGTGCCCATAAATCGAAAATGGTGTGCATTAGGTATAGAGTATATTACCTTTTTAAAGAGGTAAATGTATCACCTTTCCGAATCAGTAATAATATACAGGGCATTCTATTTAAAAAAATTGACTTTCGTGCATTTTTCTAAGTCACTTGTAGAAAGCGTTCTCTAATTCACCCTGTATGATATTCGAAACATTTGATTAATGGAGGGCCCTCAGGCCTTGCCTAGCCGCTACTAAAAAATTATCGTTTAATTGCTGCGTAGGTAGGAGAAAACACGAATTACTGAAAGTCAAACTTTTGGCAATAAATTCAGAAAAGAATTATTATCTCGAAAACGGCTTGAGATAGATATAGGGAAATATTAATAAAAGTTACTCAGAAAGAGACGACGATCCAAAAAATGCAAAAATATACAGAGTATTCCATTTAAAATAACGAATATGTTGCCAGTTTTACGTATAAGTGGCAACACCGCACTTTCGAAAATATTTTAGTTGGAGAGATCATACTCAATTATCTTGGTAACCAAAATTTCAAAGCAATCGGTTGATCCATTCTCCATATACTTCTAATACTCCACCCACCGTGGCTCACCCTGTATATATATGCGGCTGAGTGCCGAGATACCGACAGATAAAATATATAGTAGTTTCTAAACAGAACAACGGGGATGATGGAGTATAACAAATAAGTTCAATTTGGTACATAGACATTTGCCTTAATTCAATTCATAAGGGATCTACAACCCCTCAAAGGGGGTAAGTACAACATAGTATATGCTGATAAATTCGAAATGTCGTAAGTTGCAAAAACTAAATTTGGATCATTTATTAATTTCCTAATGTTATATATTTCGTCACATTTTTATCTAAATATCATGATTTGTTGGGGTAATTACAGAGGGAGTGGGGGTGAACTTTCGCCATAACTTTTTTCTCTTATTTCTTTTAGACATTTATAATGGGAAGAAGCGCCAGTGTTAAAAACTGCCTAAAAAGCTCTTATTAAATATCGATAGGAGCTATCGTTTTGGAGTTATTTGTATTTTAATATTGCAATACAGGATGGGTATACAATAATGGACAGGTAACTAGATACCTATAAAAATAACTACATTATACCGAATGAATCCTAAAAATCACTTCGTTACATTCGGCCGTTCAGTTTAAGTTCTTCTAAAATTCGCGGTTTCTGCTTGTATGCTTATCTCTTTAAATAGCTGTAAAAAAAAGTCTGGATACCCGGTGACATAGAGGACCAGTGAAAGTCGCTGTTACAAGATATCAACCTTGTGGAAAATACTGTTTCAAGATTTATGCAAACTCTTGCTATATAGCAAGTAGCACCATCCTGTTGAAATCAAAATCATATGATGGTACTGAGGAAGAAAAAGGTTCGCAGCATATTTAATACTGTGTTATGTGGAGCACACTACTATAAAAATGTTGGTAACACTTAAGTTACTAGTAATTAGGTTACTGCTATGTTATGTCATATTTCATTAGGAGAATGTTGTATGCTTTTGTCTTGGTACGAGTTGTACGAGTTATTAATAAATATAATTAAATGCATAGAATCTCTCTTAATCATGTCACCATATAACATCGCACAGTCTTAGAAGTGAAATGATAGCAAAAAGAAAATGATGGTGGAGATAAATTAAAATTAGAGAGAGTGAAGTTAGTTGCACATGAAAATTATAAAGTTAAAAATAAATAAATAAAAGGAAATAATGCCAGATTCAAGTGTAAGAGGCACAGCAAATGTAGAAGTTATGAGTTATATGGGAGCTAGACCCCATGAATTTTTAGGGAAATGTTTCAGAAAATTTTTAAAAATTTTAACAGAATTTTGAAATATACATGCTGGCATCAAATCAAAGTGAATTAAGCAGTAAAGTTGTTGTAGCGACTCTGTTAAATTACATGTGACAGGAAGGCATTAACAATATAATCCGTTGAAGTTTGAGAAGCAGCGTACAATAATGATTGTGACAAAGCAATGGAACAGTTTAAAATCTACTCAAATCCCAAGAAAAATGTAATGTATGAACGATTTGTGTTTTTTCTTTCAAGGAAGCAGGAAGAAGGTGATGTCATTATCATGTTAATGATCTAAAAAAACTAGCAAGTAATTGCGAGTTTGATGCTCAAGAGGAGTCATTGATACGTGATAGATTTGTCTTAGATATAAACGATTTGAAATTACAAGAATGGTTATTAACAAAAGATGATTTAAATTTAGAAAAAGTGATAAAAGAGTGCAGAGCCATGAAGTGTCAAAAGCATAAATAAAAAATTTACAACTAGAACGAAGTGTGAATCAAATCAAAGAAAAAATTAATGCCAAAATGAGTAATAAGAAAAATAAATGTCAAATGAAAATGTGTATAAGATGAAAGAAAGATCATGCGAATCAAGCAGGAAGGAAAAGTTTCTTTGCTACTCATGTAAGGAGGAGCATGGACCAAGAGAATGCAGGGCTTGTGGACAGAGATGTAGAACATGTGGTATGCTAAACCATTTCTCTAAAGCTTGTAGATTTCGAAAAGTGAAAGAAATTAAAGAAGAAGGACAACATGACAGCGATGATGAAATAAAAATCCACAGTATTACTATAAGAAGTTGTAATGAAAGCGAGTCTGCAGGTAAAGATGTTTATGATATAGGTTGTAACAAAGCATGATTTAAAAATGTAGAAATTTGTAAAAATAATTCTAAATTTGAATTAGGCACAAGTTCAGATTTAATATATTGCCGATAGAACTATATGAAAAATATCCAAGTTATAAAAAGTTAGAGTCAGCGATTATCGTGTTGGAGGCCTAAGGTGGTTTTAAAATAAAACCCCTAGGAAATATTGTTATTACTAATTGTACTGTAGAGGGTAAAAAATTTAAGTTAACCTTTGTAGTAGCTGATGTCAGGTCTTCACTAATATTAGGTTTACACGCGTGTATTAATTTGGGATTTATTAAACAGATAAATGAAATTAAGTTATATGAAAGTAAAGAAAAAATTATTGAAAATAACGGAGACATTTTTGAGGGAATAGGAAAGTTTAAAGAAAAGTGTAAAATAACTTTAAAAGAAAATTACCAAACTGTTGCTAAACGCAAGACGAATTCCTTTAAGTTTACGTGATAGATTAAAAGATAAATTAAATGAGTCAGAATCAAAGGAAATAATAAGTAAAGTTGAAAATCCGAAAGAATAGGTTAGTAATTTAGTAATTATTGTAAATGCTAACAGAAGTTTAAGGCTGTGTTTAGATCCACAAGATTTAAACAAGGCCGTACAGAGACAATTTTTTACAATTCCCACAACTGAGAATATAAGTTATAAATTAAATGGGCAATCATATTTTCAGATTATCAAATCGAATTAGAAAATAATCCAGTGAGTATTGTACATTTAGTACTATTTTTGGCTGTTTCAAATTTAATCGTTTACTATTTGGGGTTAGTAATCCTCCAGAATATTGTCAAAAATGTAGCGAGTCCAACTTTAGTGATATACCCAGGTGTCATAATTCATTTTGAAGACATATTAATAACCGCAAATACGAATATGGAAAATGATCAAATCTATAGTAGAAAGGCAAAAGCTTTGAATATAAAATTTAACAATACTAAAATACAATTTAAATAAATGAGTATGTGGGTCACCTTTTCTGTAAAGATGAATGAAACCAGACAGATAGGGTAAAGGCAATAAAATGTCTAGAAAATCCACGCAATCTCAAGGAACTGCAAAGGATATTAGGTATGGTCAATTCACTGGCCAACAAAATAAATTTTTTGTCGTAGTGCCTGGAAAATACGAACTGATTAAGGGTATTTCTGATGTGCTGATTCCAAAAATAACTCGCTTTTTCCCTAGCAGCTCTAGTTTTTGAGATACACCATGGTGAAATTTATTACTTATACGAATAATAATATCAAAATAACTAAATATTTAGGAGAACAAAATTATATGTTCTTACCTGAAATTAGAATGTAATTATTAGTCTTTTTATAATTCTCGGTATTCCCATTACTGTACAAATCTACCTGCCTAACCGGAAACAACCCCAGTCCCCACCCTATTTCATTTACCTGTAACATAGGGTTTCCCGTATCTCTGCCTGCATCCCACAGTTCAGTGTAGTATTGTGCTTTCGTGTGATAACTGTGTACTAATTTGCTTTAAATTGTTGCGTGAATATTAAAAATTCAAATTACAACAATGGCTTCTACAAGCAGACGGAATTGTGTGAACCACCCAGATGTTTTTTGTTATATTTGTGGCGAGTACTCTTTCAAGGGAAGTAGAAAACCCATATCTGACTTTATAAAAAGAGCATAATTAGCGTATTTTGGCGTCCAGTTAGGAGACCAGGATAAATCATGGGCACCATATTTCGTATGCAAAACATGTGTAGAACATTTGCGACAGTGGACAAACGGAAAGAGAACGTGTTCAAAATTTGGAGTACCTATGGTATGGAGGGAGCCAAAAAACCATCATGATGACTGCTATTTTTGTTCTGTCAGCATCAAAGGCATTAATCGTAATAACCGGCATAAATGGACATACCTAACATGGAGTCAGCAAGAAGACCTCTTCCTCATTCTGAAGAAATACCTATTCCAACGTTCAGTAACTTGCCTACGCTTCTGGAGGATGACTCAGATACATCGCCTGACGAGGTGCAGTTCAACAAATGTGAAAGTGACAGTAATTTTGAAGGACCTTCAACAAGTTCCCAACCTTTCAGTCAACAAGAGCTCAATGATCTTGTTAGAGATATGAACCTCTCAAAGGAGTCGTCCGAATTGCTTGCTTCCAGATTAAATGAAAAGAACTTACTGTGTCCAAGTACTAATATTACATTTTATCGTACCAGAGAGAAAAATCTGCTGCCGTATTTCTCTAAAGAAAATAACTTAGTGTTTTGTAATTACATAAGATGTCTCTTGGAGAAGATGGGGTTAACAGAATACACGCCAAGTGAATGGCGTCTTTTTATAGACAGTTCTTCCCGAAGTTTAAAATGTGTACTTTTACACAATGATAATAAACATGGTTTTATACCTATTGGACATTCCACCACTATGAAAGAGGAATACGCGACAATATCATTGGTCCCGAAAAAAATCAAGTACGAAGAGCATCAGTGGTCGATTTGTGTCGATCTAAAAATGGTAAACTTTCTCCTCGGGCCACAAAGTGGATACTCAAAATATCAAGCTGGGTCTTATGAAGCAATTTGTTAAGGCTTTGCCTCGAGATGAACCTTGTTTTGAGTATTTGACACTTAAATTTCCAAGGCTTAGCAGAGAAAAAAGTGAAGGCTGAAATTTTTTATGGTCCTGAGATAAGGCAACTTATAAAGGACCCGCATTTCACGATATCAATGAAAGAGCTTGAATCTAATGCCTGGTGCTCTTTTGTTAAAGTAATTAAAAATTTTCTTGGAAAACATAAAGCAGAGAATTACGTTGAATTAGTAGAACAGATGCTTTCTAACTTTCACACACTCGGATGTAACATGAGCATTAAGGTCCATTACCTTCACAGCTACTTGGACCATTTTCCAGAAAATTTAGGTGCTGTTAGTGAAGAACAGGGGGAAAGATTTCACCAAGACATCCGCATTATAGACGAAAGGTACCAAGGAAGATGGGATACCCACATGATGGCCTATTACTGCTGGAATCTTCAGCGGGACTGTTCTGGTAAACCTCACGAAAGGAAATCTTATAAAAGGAAATTTTTAAGTGATGATTGAAAGTTGCATATGTATATTTTTTTTTCTGTTAAATAAATACCTTCTACCCACTTTTTTTGTGTTTCAGTTGAAAGTTGTAATCAAATAGTAATATTTTAAAACTTATATAACAAAACATTATATCTAATTTTAGCGAATTGTTCCTACATAGGGCAGAAAATAGTAAATTTCGAAAAGTAGATCTGATAGAACAAATCTGAGGGCATTTTTGGATTAGGCACCCCAAAATTACTTAGTTAAACTTAACAAATCCCAGGCACCAAAATTTGTGTTGGCCAGTGATTATTTAAGACATTTTATACCTAACCTTGCAGCTCTCTCGGGTTCATTGTGTGAATTATTAAAAAAGAATACGGTTTTTTGAGTGGACAATTGTTCATACAAATGTTTTAAATAATATAAAGAAGTTGCTAAGTATAGAGCCGGTTTTAGGTAGTTTTGAACCCACAACAAAATTAGAATCCAAAGTGATGCATTAAAAGATAGCTTGGTGTATTGTCTGATGCAGGAAAACCCCATTTATCATGCATCTCGAAGTTTAACGTCTACCGAAAAAAATTATTCGCAAATTGAAAAAGAAATACTCTGAATTACATTTGCGACTCAAAAATGTCATAATTTCGTTTACGGTAGGTCTTTTACTGTTGTTACACATAATAAACCTTTTATCGGGATCATGAAACAAGAAATAAATAAAATAGCATCACCTCACTTACAACGGTTGAGGATTAAATTATTGAAATATGATATTAATTTTGAATTTTCTCCAGGAAAATATTTGTACATTGCTGATATTCTATCGAAATCATTTATAAAAAATCCAATTAATGACGACCCTGTAATGAATGATATAGTACATATATTAGAAAAGTATCTTAACATAACCGCTGACAAAAGAGATGAATTTCAAAAAAGGAAACACAAAATGAACCAGTTTTAGTGAAAATGGCCTATTACATTCAGTATGGATGGCCAGAGAGTTTTAAACAACTTCAGGTTTCTCTAAGACCATATTGGGCATATAAAAATAATATATCAATGTCCAAGAATTTAATGTTTTTAGATGATAGAATAATTGTTCCCTGAAATTTGGTTAGAAGTATGCTTTATTTGTTACACGAGAGTGATTTCAGCATAACAAAAAACTTAAAGTAGGGCAAAAAGTATAATGTTCTGGCCAAACATGTACAACGACATTGAACAATACATAAAGTCATGACAAATTTGTGAAAAATATCAAAAACAAATGAATAACAAAATTGTAAAGAACCTATGATTGCTCATGAAGTGTCAAATAAAGTTTTTAGTAAAATAGGTTGTCTGTTATTTTGCATTTTGGTGGTAAAGACTACATAGTAGTCATAGACTATTTTTCAAGGCGGTTGAAAATTATTCCTTTAGTATCAAAAACTTCAGGATCTGTATATTTTCGACTCACGGTGTGACGAATTAATTGCTGATAATATGCCATACAATTCCTATGTGTAAGTAGTTTTAAAAAATTGGCGTTTTAAAATTACAACTAGCAGTCCTCATTATCCAAAGTCCAATGGTTTAGTAGAAAAAGCAGTCACAATTACCAAAAATATTCTACGAAAGTCAAATGATTTATATTTAAGTTTACTGGAATACCGTAACACTTCTGTTATTGCTGTTGGCTTGTCACCAGCTCAGCTGTTACATAATAGAGTTTGAAAAAGTAAACTACCTACTCCTGTAGGTATACCATGTAAATATGATGATAATATAGTAAAGGAAAAAATTGAAGTAAAAAGCTGTGCTATTATGACAGAAATTCACGAGAGAGGGATAATTTCAAAACAGGATATAATGTGGTAATGATGGATAAAGATGGCCGATGGGCACTGGCAAGAATTAAACGAAAATTTAAACACATACATTCATACATTGTTTGGGATGAAAACAATAAGGTATTCAGGCGTCATAGCACTCATTTAGAAAGTCTGAATGTACCTAGTTTTAATTCTTGAGAAATATACAGTGAAAGTGATGTGCTAAATCAGAGTACCACGGTTATTAGCCCTAGTAGTATTAATGCAGTTCCTAGCACAAGTAGAATATCCAATCCTAAACGGCCTACAACTCCAAAGGTAGTGAGTAAAAGAAACGTACAAGGGATTTACCGTTACACTTACCTGATTACAAGATGTAAAATTTAAATTTAATTTTAGAATGGAATGTTAATATTAAGCTATACTAGTAATTGTGTCCTTGATTAGTTAATTAGATAAGGAGAGTAGTCGGTTCAGGACAATAAAATAACTTTATTCTCTCACCAACGTTTCATTTACTTTACGTAAACTTCTTCAGGGCTACAATTAAAATAAGGACAAGTTTATAAATTTAACAAAAATATGTATATAAATGATATGTGCACAAATTAATTCTTATTACCTCAGAATAATAATTGTAAAGTGGGACTTCTAACTGTCATCTTTATAATCAAAATTTTATTCACATGGCCTTAATCTTTAAATAATACATATGTCCATGATATTTTCCAAAATTTATGTCCTACTAAATAATATACATTATATCCCCAAATCATTAAAACATACCTGCAGGAAGATCTTCTTTATATTTTTTATTTTAATATTTTATAATAATATAAAGAAGATCTTCCTACAGGTATGTTTTAATGATTTGGGGATTATATGTATATTATTTAGTAGGACATAAATTTTGGAAAATATCACTGATATATCTATGTATTATTTACAGATTAAGGCCATGTGAATAAAATGAACGAGTAGAAGCGAGCCATTATAACAAATCTGAGATCAACTAAGAGTTATATGTTCTGAAACTTTCTGTCCTCGAACAATCGACTTTCGGATGGTTTTCGATTTAGAGCAATTATTATTATTGGTGATGTGGAAGTTTCAATTTCAGTTTAAAATTTCATGAAGTATACAAAGTTTTATCTAGATATCAGGCCGTATACCTTAACAGCACATAGTTATTTTTGGATCATATCATTAGGTAAATTGTGACTATAAGCATATTTGTAGTATTTTATTTGCACCGATAGTCAGTTCACTTGATCGCATTTGATCTGATTAGAAGTGACCTGCACGAGTCGCAAATAAAATGTGCAGCGGCTTCGAATGTCGGGCGCACACGCGTATTTAAGAGGGTCACGTTTATTTTATATGTTTATGTTACATCGGATTTACGTAGGTTCTTATAAAAAATCTTGAAAAAAATGGAAACAGATGATCCAGAAACCAACTTGACATTTTCCTTTTCCTTTCCTAAGACCTCGATTATTTTTATGTTATGAAATTTAGTAATTGCAGAAACGATATTTTTTATGAAAAATATGCAAATTTATTGTTGTGACTTGTAAAACTTGATTATACGATCAGCTGTTAGCCGCTTTTCTTACCCCACTACATTACTGATCTAAAGATCACATGTGATTCTTTCATCCGGGGTGGAGCAGCATCGGCAAGGGGGGAACTGACTTGGTCACTTTTAGTTTCAGATCAGTTGTCAATAAAACAGGTAAATAGCTGACCTAATTGATCTAGATCAGACGTTACTTGATCCACAGTGCAAATAAAATACTACTATTGTATGCAGGGCCCGATCTAGCTCTTCCGTCTCTTTGGGCAAAAATGATTTTCCCCTCTTTATATTTAATTATAAACAATTATTTTAAAATACAATTTTTGATTGTGAGCGAAATTTTTTATAGATATTTGTTGTATAATAAAACCTTTTTGTTTTATAGAAAATAATATTTATAAAAAGATAGTAAGAAAACAAAAGAAAATATACATGTAAGAGGTCAGCACCTATTCTTTAAATCTCAAAAAAAAACAATCACATCATGAAAATTTGGTCAACAATATTTATTATGTATAACACATTATACCTATAATATACGTATGCAGGTATTAATAATAATAATAATAATAATATTAAATTAATATTAATAATATTTTTTTACCAATTCGATACAAATTTGTACATTTGGTAAATCAAAATACAGAATAAACGAAAACAGTATAAACAGTATATAAACAGTATAAACAAAGAATATAATACATACATTAATCATATAATTATAAAAGTATACAAACAAATTTACACACAAAAGAATACATGTACATCCATAGGCATATATACATTATAGAATTAGATACAAAATAAGCGTGTAGGATGTGAATGCAATTAATACTTGTATACAACTATTCATGTAAGGAGAATATTAGTTCTGGCCTAGAAATTCTTTGACAGCATAACAATTTTTATCAATTAAAAGTTTTCTTACCATTTGTTTATATTGTCTAGATGGAAAATTCTGCATAGATTTTGGTAAACAGTTATAAAAGATTATACAATTATAGTATGAAGAATCCATAAAAGATGATGGGGTATAGAAAATAGATTCCCAAGCCTTGTAGTGTAATCATGAGTTACAGATAGAGTGTATTATATATATATATATATATATATATATATATATATATATATATATATATATATATATATATATATATATATATACATATATATATATATATAAAAGAATAGAAGGTTACTGCGGGATAAGATGTAATAGGAAGAAAAAGGATAATGGGTATTGCCCGCAAAAAAGGATGAATCCGTCGACACGTGTTTCTGAGTCATTACTCGTAATTGTGACGGCTATAAGTTGTAAGGATAGGTACAACTTAGGTTCAACAACACACAAGGAAACCACTGATAGGAAGCCAGTCGCACATTTGTGGCTGCAATTGAAAGACCCCGTGTTTACAGGGCAACAGACAATATTGCCACGGAGGCAACTATAGCTACCTGCGTGGTATTCCCTATCCAGGGTTTAGAGTAACAAAGAATAGGAGGTTACTGCGGTATGAGATGTAATAGGATTACGATTAATGACTCAGAAACACGTGTCGACGGATTCATCCTTTTTTGCGGGCAATACCATTTCTTCCTATTACATCTCATCCCGCAGTAACCTTCTATTCTTTATTACTCTAAACCCTCACAAATTTTCTGAAAAAAAGTCATATGTTTATATAAAAAAGCGCTTTTACTTTCATGAACAGTTTTGAAGTCCTTTTTTCTTGTTTGATTAGTGTTGTCAATATTAACTTTTCCATCACAATGTTTGGAATTTAATAAATAGGTACAAACTTAAATGTTTATTTTGTTGTGAGACTTAGATATTAAATACAAAGAAATGAAAAGCAAGAGCAAATTAGAAACACAAACAAAATATGATCTTAAAACAATAAATAAAAAAAATAAAATCGGCGCTGAAATTGCGAGCCCATATCATGGATACACATTTTGCATCGTCTAATTATTTACCTACGGACAAATGTCAATAAAAAAATGAATATCAGCGTATTCTTAATATATAAATATTGTAGGCATCGTGTACATTTCACATGATTTTATTTACTTATTACAAATATTTGAAGTAGTTATTACAACAGCTTCAGGTAAAATACGCGAAGTAACGATATACTCTGGGAATCTATAATATTTTGTTTTTATAATCATAGCCAACTGGAAAATATTATCAATGTAAATAATATTAGTTAAAAGGAATACTTTTTTGTAAAAATGGAGGAAGATATAACAATATTTAATTTATATTATACCTAGTAGCAAAATATTTTTCTATAATTGTTTATTTTGAATTTTCCCTAAAAAACAAAAAATTAATCACACTGCATTAATTTCATAAACAAAGATATATGGGCAGTTTTTTTGTAGAAAATAATTATGCAATTAAACATATTAAGAAGTAAAATTTTGGTAGAATATTTTAAAACTTAAAATTATCTTGTAAAATGGCATATCTTAGTGAAGTTAACTAAGGGTATTTTCTTGTAAAATTTCCTGCGTAAAAAGTAATTATACATTTTTCTGAATTATTTAGCAGCAAGTTACAGCGAGAATAGAGAATGGGCCCTATAAATGAGACGCCCAAACTTTTTCTTTTTTTTTTCCGATAAATTTCTTATGTGCTCAAACAATGCGGTAATTTTAGAGATCGAGAAGTAATGCTAAAATCCAGAGACGACTTTTACGTAGATATAATATTATATTGTAAACACCTAACGAAACACTCTCAAACAATTCAAAATGCTAAAATATTCTTATGTACTAAGTGTTAAATTAATTAAAATAAAACAAAATTAAATAATAAAACAAAATAAAATTAATAGTTGAACTAAATTTATTTGGGCCAACGCGTACAAAATATAGATAGCATATACAACGTTATGGTACTTCAACCGCTCAACTAAGAATGCCCTTCGGCTCGTCGCTCTGTGTACCACTACCCTGCTTAGGCCAACTCAGTTATTAGGTTTTCCAGCTCCCTGCATGCACTGCAGAGAGACCCACTCAAAAAGTGGTGCTAACATTGGGCCTTTCCTGGCCAAAGAGTGTCTTCATTCCTCAAGTCCAAGGGATGAACTCAAATTGTTTGCATTAAAATCTTCAGACGGTCACGCATTAATACAAACGAAGTAACAACAAAGCAAAAACAATAATATCGTGCAACCTAGAGTTCTGTAAGTTTGTAGTCTAGGGTAGTCAGCCACCGTCTGACCTAACCTATATATTAAATAATGAACTATGTAGCTGGGACAACGTACCTCTGACCTTACCCTGTCCGATGACTTTACCGCCACTTGATGACTTAACCGCCATCCTTTCCAACGATCCACCACCTGTGTTGTCAGTACCGAGTCCATGGCCTCATGTTGTTCACTCCGGCAACGATACTATACTGCAGTTGAGATCGTGTCTCCCTGATGACCTGACCGCCATCCTTTCCAACGCTACACCACCTGTACTATCATTAACGAATCCATGGCCTCATATTGTCCGCTTCAGCACCGCCAATCTGTCGCAGTTGACAACGAATACATGATGACTTGACCGCCATCCTTTCCAACACTCCACCACCTGTCCTATCAGTAATGATTCCATGGCCACATGTTGTCCATTTCGGCACCGGCACTGCACCGTAGTTGAGACCTAGTACCTGATGACTTGACCGCCAGCTTTTCCAACACTCCATCACTGAATGTCAATAAAAGAAAGTTCTCAGTTGAATGTAGAAACGAGAACTTTACAAAACATTTGCATGTATTTGGAAAGTGAAGTGCAAAGAGTACAGCGATTGTAATACAAAATCTGGAGGGAAAAGTGAAAGAAATTGATGCTGAAGCTAATTTAATTTTAGAAGTGAAAGTCATAAGCCAATTTGTATCAAAGACGCACCTTTTTGGTCAAGTATTTTGCACAAATTTACTTGCGCAAACCGACTTGTGTAAATTGCTTGAGTGTCCAAACCAGCTTTTACATTATTTCATTTATTCAATAATTGTACAGAGCATGTAAGCACATATCTATCTATTCACTTATTGTTCAGCATATAATAAAACTTTTCATATGTATATTTTTCATTTCAAATGTTGCCATTTTAAAATGGAAATCTACTACAGTTATTACATTTTCTTACCAAATGGCACTTATTTATTTGTAACATTTACAAAAGCGAATACCTCCTAACAAACTTCTTATTTATATTTTATCATATTAGATGATAAATAAATTAGTTACTGATGTCAGTTGTTGAATTTTATTAAGTCTTGTCAAAATTGCCCAGTATGTTTTTCATATTTTATTATTTTCATTTATTTTGGCCTATGGACACACCAAATTTATGATACCACTAAGGAGTCAAATCAAATAAATAAACCATGAGGCAGCAGGCTGATTTGAAAGCATTGTGACTTTATGGCCTAATATAGAAGTCAATTTCTGGGTAACTTGTATATATGGAGCTTGTTTTACTTTTTATTTGCATTGGCAGGCAATTGTGTTAGATCAGAGGCTTCCTTACGAGGACATATGTATAAGAAACCCATGAATAATAATTTAAAATTATGGTGACAAAATTACTAATAAAGTGGATATTCTCACAATGAAAAACTGGTGTAGTGAAAGCTATCGGTGATTTTTTTTATGGGAAAGAAACACAAAAAATATTATAAACAATAATTAATTTATCACAAATTTGAAATAAAACGTTTGATGGTATGATCTAACCAACGCTAAATATATCAAGTGGGTGAATCTACCTATCTATATTAATAAAGTGGGCTAATTAGTATCTCAAATAAAAAAGTAATTAATCAACATCAGAACTTTTAGAAATAAACGAATAGTGTGTAAGTATTAAATTAGTAGGAGAAAAAAATATTATCTTAACCGTAAATCAAGAGCGTCAAAAAGAAGTCATTGAAGTTTGTAGTTCAAGTTCACTTGGAATAATGGAAGATAAAATCATAAGAATGTAGACATAAAATTTATTCACAATAAATTTTAATTAACGATCTAGGTTTCGGTGGCTGATTTCCACCATCTTTGGGGCCAAATTATTATACTGCTGCCTATTATTAAGGTGAGCATTTCCTCTATTTGTTTTGCTCATTAGAAATGCAGTGTCAACGGGAAATAAATTAATTCTCTAGTTATTCTAAAAAAGTAAGAACAAAAATGAAAAAATAACTGTTCGTAAACAATGATTGCTTTCCAAAAACTGGACAGTTTAAGAACAGTTGTTTTTTAAATTGTTATTCTTACTTTTTTAGAACAACTAGCGAATTAGTTTAAATCTTACTAGCACTGCATCTTAGGTTAAAATTTATAAAAATCATCTTATTCTCATTTAATATTAATGTTTCTATCGCAACATAATATACTCATTTCAAGCATAACAATTTTAATTTTATTAAAGACTTTAAGAGGAGTTATAATAATTGATTCAACTGCATACATAATCGTAACTCCGTCTTTGATAAATTTATGGAGAATGTTAATATAAAATAAAAATAATACCGGACCTAGTGCAAATCTTTGTGAGAATTCCAAAGTAATTCTTAATTATGTTGAGCTGTACATAACTTTAATTTACGCTAAGCCTTCTGTTTTACATATAAGATCTCAGATATTTCAATAAGTGACCCTTTATGTCTATTTGTATAAGAGATAACTTACCAATTAAAATATCTTTATTAATAAAATCAAATGCTTTAGAGAGGTCAAATAGGATTGTTACATGTACTTTCCATTACGTAATTTCATATAAATAAGCTCAAACAATTCAGCAGATACACCTTCAATCGATCTTCTGTTTTTAAACCAATGCTGAGAATATGTATTATATTTTTCTCGGAATAATGTTGGTTTACAGTAATTCAAGTGCTTTTCCTCATAACGTCAACATTACACTGATAGCGGAGCTTCTTTTGTCCGTTCTGTTACTGGATTGGGCAACTGCCTAAAATCGTATTTTGTATAGAAACCAAAATATCTCTCCATCAAATTTTAGAGGTTTTAATCGCAATGGAAAACTGTTTCCACTAACATGATAAGGAGCGGAATGGATGACATCTTTCCGGTTCTCTTACAGCAAGAAGTCGAGATGACTCCCATCCTGCTTCTAATCTTTAGAATCGGTTATAATTTGGGATTTTATTCGCCAAGAGAGACGTTTATACCGAAGGCAGGAATCTAGTCTAAAAACATGATAAGGAAAAGCTTTCTGACCAATTTTCTGGAAGAATTGTACAAATTTATCCTGTTCTTCTAAGACGTGTCGTAACTCTTTTTTGGTCTCTCTTTTCTCATTTGTGCTCGTATCAGCTACACAACTTCTATTGCGGAATCTTCGTGAAATTAGTTATAAAACGTGAAATTACAATCGCAACACCAAACATTATTCACACTTAATATTTATTACTTATTGCCAAGTCTGCCAGATTCACGAACATTTGAGCTGAAGATAAGGCTCAACTTGAAGGTATTTGTTTAAAATAATATTTTTTTGTATAATATAAATACTTCACAAACACATTATAATAATAATAATATAATAATAATAATAATAATATAATAATAATAATAATATAATAATAATAATAATAATTTATTAATCCATTCGATCACATTAAATGATATAGGATAAGTCAATAGAACATAGCACAATTTAACAGTAAATATAAAATATATAAAAGTAGTTCATAAGTGAACTAGGTCAAAACAAAGAGATTAATATTGTAAAAGTCTTAGTGTTTAAAAAAGTATATAAGTACTTACATAAAAATGTAAAAGTAATAAAATATATACACACTTACGTATACACACACACACACACACATATATATATATATATATATATATATATATATATATATATATATATATATATATATATATATATATATATATATATATATATATATATATATATATATATATACATATATATATACCAGAGTCTTCAGGTGGAAGCCACAAAGGTTGCGACTGGCTGTCTGTCAGTGGTTTTCCCTTTAGTGTCTTTCCTGAGTTTTGTCCATCATTTTAACTCAGCTACACCGTGCTGATGAAGACCAATTAGTCAGAAACACGTGTCCACGGTTTGCATCTTTCTGCCATTTGCAATTTTGCATTTTTCCACCTTGCAATTTTTTCTTTATGCGGGAATACCCGATTTATTTCTACATTTTTACTGTTCGTAACTAACCCGCGTCTAGCTATTTCCCTGTACTTATATTCATTTTCCGGGGTCCGGAAACCCACGCAGCTGGCTATAGTCGCCACGTTGCGAAACTTGGATGTCGCTCTCATACCAGAGTCTTCCAGGTGGAAGCCACAAAGGTTGCGACTGGCTGTCCGTCAGTGGTTTTCCCTTTAGTGTCTTTCCTGAGTTTTGTCCATCATTTTAACTCAGCTACACCGTGCTGATGAAGACCAATTAGTCAGAAACACGTGTCCACGGTTTGCATCTTTCTGCCATTTGCAATTTTGCATTTTTCCACCTTGCAATTTTTTCTTTATGCGGGAATACCCGATTTATTTCTACATTTTTACTGTTCGTAACTAACCCGCGTCTAGCTATTTCCCTGTACTTATATTCATTTTCCGGGGTCCGGAAACCCACGCAGCTGGCTATAGTCGCCACGTTGCGAAACTTGGATGTCGCTCTCATACCAGAGTCTTCCAGGTGGAAGCCACAAAGGTTGCGACTGGCTGTCTGTCAGTGGTTTTCCCTTTAGCGTCTTTCCTGAGTTTTGTCCATCATTTTAACTCAGCTACACCGTGCTGATGAAGACCAATTAGTCAGAAACACGTGTCCACGGTTTGCATCTTTCTGCCATTTGCAATTTTGCATTTTTCCACCTTGCAATTTTTTCTTTATGCGGGAATACCCGATTCATTTCTACATTTATATATATATATATATATATATATATATATATGTATATATATATATATATATATATATATATATATATGTATATATATATACACATATATACACATACATACATATATATATATATATATATATATATATATACACATATACATACGCACATAATAATATGATAAATAAAATCCAGAAGAAAAAAAAAAAGAAAGAATAACATATGTACAGACACGTATAAAATAAAATCTTACAATTATTATTAATTAAAAATATTTTGTTCGCATATATACACCTATATATACACACACACATATACATATATTATAAATAAATACGCATATAAGTAAATACATAAGCTTGTTCAATGTTCATTTTATGGTAATCTAAGTGTGTAATTAAAATAGTCCAGATACAAATTCCTCAACGCTACAGAATGTATTTACCAACAAAAGTGCTTTAATTTTATTTTTGAACAATCTATAGCATTTAATATCACGTATGTGTTTGGGTAATGCATTAAACATATTGATACAATTATATTTAGGGGAATATTTAAAAGCTGAAGTCTTGTGTGGAGGAATACTTCACCATGCCTAGTTTGATAAGTATGTGAGTTAGATACGTTACTGAATGTATGGATATTGTATTTAAATATATAAATACATGGCACAGTTAAACTCCCTTTTTCTTCATAAGTCTCTCTACAAGTTTCATTATAATTAAGGTTAAATATTAAGCTTTTTTGAAGAATAAATATTATATTTTTTGTCTCTTCCACACCCCCAACTGAGAATATTTAATAAAATGTGCGAATATGCTAGGGCATAATAAATATTTAAAAGACCTTATTTATCTAAAATATCTTTCATTTGTAAAATTCCAAAAGTAAGTATGCTTTATATAGTTTTTTGCAAACATGATCAATTTGACTATCCCACGTTAACGTAGGATCAAGAAATGATCAAGAAATTTTATTTCATCAGATACTTCTTCTAATATAAAAATTCATGACAACTAATTTACTATGATTCAGTATTAATTTATTTCTGTCACACCAAGCACTTAGATCATTTACAGTAAGTTCTGCTTTTCTATGAACTTCTTCGATACTAACCGCAGATACTGAAATAGTAGTATCATCAGCAAACATAGTTGTATGTCCTTGAACTATATAAGTTGGAAGGTCACTTATATATGGCATAAACAACAACGGTCTCAATACAGAGCCCTGGGAGACGCCAAGTTTGACATTATAGACAGATGAGTTCATGTTGTTGTAATTGATTGTCATTGACCTTCTTTCCATATATGATTTTATCTATTTAAGAAATGTATGCTTAATTCCTAAACTGTACAACTTTTTTATTAGTATATCACTCTGAATAGTATCAAAGGCTTTTGCCAAGTCAAAAAATATTGTTATCACATATTTTCCATCATCATAGTAGCCATCATAATAATAATGATGAATATTACGCATATTTTCAGAAAACACAAGACAATTCAAACCTTGACCTAAAATTTAGAATCAGCTTGATTTCAGCTCAAGTCCTTTTTTGAATTCGGGGATAAAAGTATGTATTATATGTCAAACTTCATCCTCTAATCGATAAACGGCATTTCACTGCCATCAACTAACCAAAATATTTTTATAAAAATATGTTATTTGTGCGTACATATTTAGAATAATAAGTACGCAACTTCTCAAAATAAACTACTTGTAAAACTCCCTAGACATACAGTCTGAAAATGTGTAATACTAATTAAAGTCTGAGCAGATGTTTGTTTTGAATGATGTAAACCACTAGTCAGGTTAATAATATTTCTTTCGCCACTTAAGAAAGGTGTGAAGTGATGATTTACAATTTTCAACTACTGTTTATGTAAAATTTTGCTAACACGAATCGTTAAAGAGCAATTAATTATTTTCTCACCTATACGATAATATAAGTACGCGAGGAAGCAATGTGTGTGCTACAAGTTTTTAAATTATTTGTTGTATTTCTCACATAGGTAGGTAGTAGATTTATTATTTTCGCATCTATTCATAAACAAAGAAAGGATTAGTTCCGTAAAAAACTGCACTTTCCAATTATGTTGAAAATGGACACTTCGAGTCTTAAAAATAGTAAGGCTGGGAATTTTTCAGATATTAGTATTCGAATATTCGTTCGAAAAAATATTCGAATATTCGAACTATTCGAATAATTCGAATATTCGAATACTCGAATAATCCGAATTATTCGAATAGGTATCCGAATAAACCGGTTCCTCGAATGTTCATTATTAATAGGTATAGCACTGAATACTAGTGAATAGTGTATGCTCTATTTGAGTATTTGATTGGATAGAACACAATAATAGTCGTGACGTAATCCACTAAGCAGGCAATTTGATTTGCTTTCCATACCCACAATAGGGTATGTCTCTTGTACATGTGCTTTAAGGGTCAGAATTATTTAGTTAGTATTTTATTTTAGGATTGAGGAGCTATTGTTCACATTTAACTATTGAAGCTTAAATAAAACGAAAACAGAGCTAGTTTATTATACTTCTGTATCTATTTTTTCCTTTTCGAAAAAAATAAGTGCTCTAAAATTAGAATGTTTTTAAAAAAGACGCAGATTGTGATGGTAAAACAAATACATGAAAAGTCAATAGTTAAATATTTACAGGTTTTCTAAAATTTAAAATTTAATTTTATCCCCTGCCTTAGTACAGTAAGAATAAGGTCGAGGCGAGAAAGAGATGGAATAGTTTGACTGGGAGTAAACGTGCCACTAATGTGGTCTATTTATATATTTGGATTTTAGAATAGGTACCTACCTATACTTACTATCTACCTATTTTGGTTGGATGCATACTGCATACCTATTCGTACATAATTTAATAATATATTTTAATATTCAAATTTACTCAAATATAATAAAATATTCGAATACTCGAATATATTCGAGTATTCGAATATTCGAGTATTCGAGTATTCGAATATTTCGAATATTCGAATAATTTCCCATTAGAATAATTCGTATCCGAATACTCGAATATTCGAGTATTCGGACTATCTACCTACTTTGGTTGGATGCATACTGCATACCTATTCGTACATAATTTAATAATATATTTTAATATTCAAATTTACTCAAATATAATAAAATATTCGAATACTCGAATATATTCGAGTATTCGAGTATTCGAATATTTCGAATATTCGAATAATTTCCCATTAGAATAATTCGTATCCGAATACTCGAATATTCGAATACTCGAATTATTCGATTCCCAGCCCTAAAAAATAGCAAATTTATCCGAATTAACATGCCGTATTTGTGCCTGCCTGTGTGTTTGTGTGTCTGCGTGTCTGGTTTGTGTGTGATACTACCGAGAAAGACGGTGCTAGGTTAACTTTGCGTTGAACCAAAGAAAAAATATTACCTTCATTGAAATTTATTTACTTCCCCAAACACTTTAATTTAAGTGAATCTAATTTAACTTTTCTTGTAAGCTGCATGAATTCCCGTACAATTTTGTTCATCATTGGGAAGTGAGGACGGACTTTGGACAATACTCGAATCGAACCCTTAAATATGATACATGGGATATGAAAACACAAACTTAATGCTCAGTCCACTTATTTTAAAATGGTATATCACAAAACGTTTTCCTTAATATTAATTTATTGATATCTTGTTATAATTTTATAACATACGGTTTCTGGAAATATAGCCTCGATTGAGAATGACTGACAAAAATTCAAATTCAAAACAATTTACCAATTATAATATATAACGGTTTCCCCTTCAGATTTCATGCCCGGAGTAGCATATAGATTTCAGGGGATACAAAAAATAATATTTCTCTTAAATGGGATACCCTATATATTATTAAATTTTTGGAATGATTCTTTGTTCCTGGTTTCAAAAATATACCATATGTTACTCCTATCGTCTTTGAGTTATTAAACGTCGAATATAGTTAAACTAGTTACTGTAAATATGGAAAAGTTAACATTATTAAAGTGAACCATGAAAATGACAATTATTATGTTTGATAAGGGACATTTCTTTAGTGAAATAATCAAAATGGTTTACAGTGAGGAAGAAAAAAACCAAATATTTATACAAAATAGATAACAAATATTTATTTAGGAAATTTAGATATAAATAAATGATAACTCATAAAAGATGGTCGATGTGTCCACCATTATTGTCACTGCATAATTGATAACTTCTTATATTTACAATTGCACCTGGAATGGCTTCATTATTTATATTCAGATTGTTTATTTCAAGTCGATTCCTGTCTTTAATGACTTGAATACCATTGTTATTATTATTATTGACAATGTCCTTTAGAAATCCCCAAAAAAATTAATACAAATGCGGACTGTTAAGTGGCCATTTAATAGGTCAATTATTCCCTATCCATATTGAGAATACATTATTGAAATAATCTCGAACGGGTAGGACACTATGCGGAGTTGCCCCATCCTGCATCCAAATCATCTCATCAAGTTTGGCTTCCGGAAAATTCTGCAAAAGAATATTTTCTGCTTCTGAGATAATTATTTCCAGATAGGTGACTCCAGTTAAAGTATAATCATAAAATATAGGCCCAACAATTTTGTTTCTGAAAATTCCACACCTAACGATAACAGTTTTTCTTCCTGATTTTTTTATTTATTTTACCAATCTTTTTCTGTTGTGCTTGTTTTTCCCACAACCTACGATTTTTCCTATTAAAAACTCCTGCCGTAGAAACGGGTGATTCATCAGTCCATAATATTTTATTAAAAAAATTGGGATCTTCATCCAACTTTTGAATCATCTGGCGGCAAAAGTCCAGCATTTCCTTTTATGAGCCTCTGTTAAAACTTGTATGGGTAAAATTTTATATGGTATGTAGCTGTTATTTTTTAACGTACGTTGAATTTTGGAATACCTTTTACCTAATTGATCGACTGCATTGTTTATACTACAATCAGAATTTTCTAAAAAATAATGCAATGTTTCAAAAAAAGTTTATTCGCGAATAAATGTGGATGGGCTTACCTTCGAAATGAAGCAGCATATCTAGCTGTTCTTCCTGGTTTGCTTGAACTGCACCTTTTTTTCTACTAAAACTGGAGGTATTATTCACCTTTCGGTAAATATTTTTGTACGTATTTTCTGATGGTGTTAGACGATTTGGATACAACACCCTATATGCTCCTTTTGCTGCACGTTTATTTTTGTTATTTTGTATATAACAAGTAAATATTGGGAATTGTTCTTCCTCACTATAAACCATTTTGTTTATTTCATTAAAGAAATGTGACTTAACAAACATAATGGTTGTCATTTTCATAGCTCACTTTAATAATGTTAACTTTTCCATATTTAGAGTAACTAGTTTAACTAAGATATTCGACGTTTAATAACTCAAACACGGTATATGGTAGGGGTAATATATGGTATATATTTAAAATCAGAAACAAATGATCATTCTAAAAATTTAATAATATACAAGGTATCCCATTTAAAAAAAATATTATTTTTTTATATTCCCTGAAATCTGCAAGCTCCTGTACTTTTGATACCATTTTAACAAAATTTAGTCATAACCACACAACTTTTATTTAAAACTTTTTTTCTATAGACAATAATAACGATGATAAGGGTTGGATAATTTATAATGAATAACCCTGTATTGTGACGTACACTCACAAGAAATAAAATCAAGTGTGACTCTCCATAGACTTAAAACGAATTGATTGATTCACTGAAATATATAAGAACAATAGAAAATCACATTATTATGTACATTGTGACATACACTCACAAGAAAAAAATCAAATGTGACTTTCCTTAGACTTAAAAGCCGCATGTACCGATATTTCTATTCTGGCAAATGACAAAGTAGAACAGATTTTAAACTTTCGCAAACTGATTTTTTATTTTTAAACTGGTTTGAGAATTATTTATTCTATGTTTCTTTCATATTTCTTGCATGCCTCTAAAATATTTTTGTTAGCTAGCATTCACTAAAAGATGAAACTGATATTTCTAGTTTCCAGTAGTTGGTGATTTTTTCGTTATAATTGTTTTGAAAAATTTTGTATTTAAAATTACCACAGTTTCGCATAAAGACATGTTTTAAACCAATATCAGATGTATATCGGTTAAACAAAAAAAATATACGAATAGCAATGTGTATTATAGTTCATGAATGATACTCCCATCATCTGGCATAGAGCCATTGATTATATAAATTTTATTCACAAGGTTTTATTTAATTATGTATTTTACGACTGCTAGATAGTATTGATGATGTTAAAGAATGTGAACTTCAAATAAACGTATCTGAACTTGATTTAAATGAAAAAATAGACAAATCTTAAAGAATGTGTTAGATAATGCACTTAATATTTACTTCTTAGATTAAATATATTTTTATCACATCCTAGTGTCGACAGATGTAACATTTTATTCACCAAATTTTATTTATGCTTCATAATTAATTTATAAAATAATATGTTTAATAATAAATTTCGGATTCCGATGAGTACCAAACTTTAATAAACAATTTTAAGTTTCACAAAATTATTTCAAAAAACACGGACGAAAAAACAGAGACCATTTTTTATTATTTTTCCGTATCTGAATTCAGGGCGTTCTACAACACTCATGAAAATTTTTTTTGGCACCAACTTTTTTATAGTACTGTTACGCCACTGGACTGTGTAGACTGGTTAGATGAGACTGGAATTGTACGAGAGCGGCTGGGAATGTTCTGGAATGTTCTAGACCGTGTGAATGGATGTACAAATAAGACGCATGGTGGGCCGAGACTCAGTCTTAAGTTGAAAGTGAACGGGTAAAGAAGAGATAGGATAGAGAATTAAAAGTGTTTAATTGTGATTATAGTTAAGACAGTTATTAATCAATTATTGTTAATTATTAATTAGTCAATAAAGTAGTGATTAAGTGTTACCTGGACTTTCAGTATAAAACATAAATGCCCTTATTATATAGTTATCCTTCATAATATCTATTTGATGAGGCCAATGAAAAATAAAAAAGAAAAACATTGCAAAGAAATCCGCTTCCACTACCTTGAAAATGAAATGTATTTGTGGTAACTATGTTGGATTGGAATATATCGATATAATCTTGTGGTTTTATGGTTTTGATATTAACTGGCATAGCGGTAAAAAATTTTTTTGTTAGTGCGTGTAGTTGGTAAATAGAGCAATTTTACCAAGACGTGGTCTAAGTCTTCAAAAATTTAGTATACCTAAAATAGTGTCATGGTACACATTATGTACTCATTTTAATTATGATTGGCTTTGGTAGCTTTGGTAGCTTTGGTAGCGGAAATAGTCCGATGTTAAATGAAGGATAAAAAATAGTTACTATTGAAAATATAATAAAACAACTTCTTCACAACAACTTAGAGTTTAAAAAGTTTCCGATTAGACAATATACACGAAAACACTTCACTTGTGTGGAGAGACTATTGCACTTTACTGTTTAAAAAACTCGTCAAACTTATTCGAATGTAAATATAAAAACCGACATAACTACTGTACAGTGGCAAAAACTTGTTCAATTACGAGCAAGATCTAAGAAAACTGTTGAACACGATTAAACAACAATTAGAATTTTAAAAAGCTGCCTCAGATTATTTGTGAGAATAATCTAAAAATCCAGGGATAAGGATATATTACCAAAATGGAATCCTGGTTTGAGAGTCTATAAACAATTAAATATATCTTCTCACCCTGAATGCAGTAATAACACCCCCAAATCCTTAATACTGTTACGTGTTTGCTATCCCCACAAACATCTATACCCGTAGATTCGTTGATTGAAAGTCCAGGTAACACTTATTCACTACTTTATTTACTAATTAATAATTAACAACAATAGATTAATGACTGTCTTAATTATAATCACAATTAAACACTTCTAAGTCTGTAACTTATTTCTTCTTTACTCGTTCACTTTCAACTTAAGACTGAGACTCGACTCACCGTGCGTCTTATTTATACATCTATTCGCACGGTCTAGAATATTCCAGAACATTCCCGGCCGTTCTCGTACAATTCCAGTCTCATCTAACCCGTCTACACAGTCCAGTGGCGTAATAATATCAACTTTTTTAAATATTTTAAACTGAATTTTTATTCATGGCCTCCGAAATTTATGCACTATGTGTTAATGAATCTATTCCTACTACAGAGTTAACTTCTCCTTCACATATTTCATCTTTTAATGTATACTGTGCAAATGATATTAAAGAAAATTTGCGGAGAAGAAAAAGTGGCGGTGGTTTACTTGTGTTACTTGTGTATGAATCTTATTGTGTGCGTGTCTCAGATAAATCAAATCACTGGTTGATTTGTTTAATACCAGGATATAATTATCATTTTATTGTTTTATGAACATAAATTTATTTACTTTCTTGAATGATCGAAATACTACTATAACTACAATATATGCTTTCATAACTCAGGCGTAGGTTGAAAATTTTACTATATCACGTTATAGTAACTCCATCTCGATGCGTTTTAAGTTTGAAAATAAAATTCTCAAATTACATATTCTCAATTTCTACTTCTGTTAAATCTCACCATTAATAATATTAAGGCTACATTATTTAATAATAATAAGGCTACTATTATTTTAAACTGGAATGCTTAGATAGCTTATTTCAAACTTATTTGCAACATAAAAACTGTTGGCTTATTTGACGGCGATAAAGGGATCAAAGAATCCGACGATTTTTATGTTGCAAATAAGTTTGAAATAAACTGTACGTACTTCCTTTGTAGCGGTTTTATTGAATTTATTCATTACTTTACAAACGCATTATACCGGGTGACCACGAGATGACGCTCGCCCCTATATCTTCTTGGTCTTTCAAGATATGAATCTCAAATTTGGGCACGTCAAATAACGGCTACATATGGATTAATTCGACCTATTTATTATTTTCTGTCGCTTCCGGTTTCACCGGAAAGATGCCAACTTTGGATTTTTAAATGGAACACCCTATATATTTTTACATTTTTGGATTCAGGAGGTCATTTTGCATACAACTATGGCATATTGAGATAAAAGTATTAATGACTGACATTTTTATGAGCAAATTTAATTTCTCATCTAGGCGGCCATGACCCCAAAAAAATGTTTTGTTTTGCTTCAATAAATAATCAAAAAATACAATTATGATATTATGTCATATGACATTTGTGTTATAGGCTCCTAAACATTTCGGAAATCGCTTTTCCAGAATAACTCATTTCTTTTAAATGGCACCATGGTGGCTCATTACGTTATTTCAATAAAGCATTTTATTACCGATAACTTGGTACCTAACACTATTATTTATTCATAAAAATAATACATGTTATAAATGATAACAAATGAACGAATTAAGAAACAAACGAATTAAAACTAAGTACTTATTTTATCACATTATCTAAAAAAAATTATAACAATTGTTCAAAATGTTGACCACCGACATTTACACTATGTCTTGCTCTACTAAAGTTTCTCTCACCACATTGGTGAGATGTTGCTCTGTTATAGAATTTATTGCCCTCCTAACTCGATCTTTCAAATCTTTTAATGTAGTTGGTACTGTTTAATATACACGTTCTTCAATGTGGCCCCAAAAAAAAATCTAACAGCGTTAGATCAGGTGATCGCGCTGGCCACCTGACTGGTTCATTAGATTCTATCCAATGATCCCCGAAATGACCATTTGAATATTCTGCAATTACTCTGGCGTTATGGGGCGGGGCGCCATCCTGCTGGAAATACCCCAACTGGTACTGATTTAAGGGTAAATGTTCCAAAAACTCTTCAATTTCATTTCTCAGAAAACTTAATATCTTTCTCCTGTCAGTGGACCATCAATAAATATGGGACCTATGATCCTGTTACCTATAATGCCTGCCCAAATATTAAAACCAAACCGTTCTTGAAAATTGCCTTGCCTCAAAATTCTTGGATTTTGTTGCGCCCAGTACCTCAAATTGTTTTTATTTAACATATCATTGTTTGTAAAACGGGATTCGTCAGAAAATAATATATTATAATGAAAGTTTGGAGATCTAATTTCATTGTCTAAAAGCCATCTGCAATATTGAAACCTCCGCATGAAATCGTTTTCATATAATGCTTGATGAAGCTGGTATTGGTAACTCTTAAATTTGTGTTTTTTTAAGAATTTTTCTTAGTTTCTCTTCCTGTATCTAACTCACTTGCAATTTCTCGTATTGAGACACTAGGATTGATTTCCACTGACGCTAATACATTAATTTCGGTGTCTTCATTGATAATTATTGTCCTTTCGTGTTCTTGAGCTACTCTCTCCTGTCTCAGCTCCCGTTCTACTCTAAGAAAATAATGTCTGCCAGGATGATTTCTTAGTGGATACCGCTCTGCATATAAATCGCGGGCTGCCCGGCTATTTCTGCGATATTCCCCGTATATCATCAGCATATCCACTTTGTCACTTTTTGAATAAACCATGAATTTTTAATACACACCACAATAATATCGGATTCTCATAGACTAAATATCATTTGAGCTGTCAGATTAATTCATTTGTTTCTTTTGTTACATTCTAAAGGCACCTACTTGATAAAGATCCAGTGTTAAATATTATGAGTTTATTTTCATTTATACCTTGTTGGATACTATTATTATGTATTTTTATGTATTATAGTATGAATAAATAGTGGTGTTTGGTACCAAATTATCGGTAATAAAATGCTTTATTGAAATAACATAATGAGCCACCATGGTGCCATTTAAAAGAAATGAGTTATTCTGGAAAAACGATTTCCGAAATGTTTAGGAGCCTATAACACAAATGTCATATGACATAATCTCATAATTGTATTTTTTGATTATTTATTGAAGCAAAACAAAACATTTTTTTTGGGGTCATGGCCGCCTAGATGAGAAATTAAATTTGCTCATAAAAATGTCAGTCATTAATACTTTTATCTCAATATGCCATAGTTGTATGCAAAATGACCTCCTGAATTCAAAAATGTAAAAATATATAGGGTGTTACATTTAAAAATCCAAAGTTGGCATCATTTCCGGTGAAACCGAAAGCGACAGAAAATGATAAATAGGTCTAATTAATCCACACTTAGCCGTTATTTGACGTACCCAAATTTGAGATTCATATCTTGAAAGACCAAGAAGATATAGGGGCGAGCGTCATCTCGTGGTCACCCGGTATAGTAAAACTCTAATGCATAATAAACAACAAGTTGACACCTAGGAAGTCTTCTGCTGCATTTATAGAGAAATAGTATAGACAATAATTTGTTTTTGACGCTTGCGATATTATAATAGATGCATTTATTACTATTTTAGAACTAGAAAATGCACTAAATAATTGCAAACATTATAAATCACTTGGTACCGACTGTTCATCTATTTTATTTAATTTTTAAAATTACTCAACTAATTAAACTGACTGCTTTATTAATCTTAAAGCTTTGCATTGCTTGACTGCAGGATGTGTTTAAAATGCAAAATGATAGACATTCCAATCTGTGCTCAATCGTCTGTTATAATTATAATCACATGTGAAACTTTCCTTTGAGAAAAGAGTTTTTCTTTGTTTTTATTTTGTGTTCAGGATGATCAAATTATATGGTCCAAACACCGCTCCGATTGAGTTTAATAAAGTGTTATGGTAGGACGAGGGTGATTGATATAAATGGTACGTTAATACTATTTATTATGAATGTAACAAATTAATCAAAAAACTATTAAAAAATTTGTGCCTTATCTGCCTTCCTAAAACATGTAATATTCCAATTTGGGATTATGGATCGCCTAAAATAAACATGCAGTATTGAAAAAAAAATTTTGAATCTTAATTTCCCTGGATTTGATTACAGACTGACATTTTACAATTGGCATTTGGTCCGCCTCTCTACGATACCTAGTTTCGGCGTTGGTTCCATCAAAGGTTTTTCCTCTGGTTTCTTTAATATCGCAACAGGACTAAAATACAAAGAGAGGATTGTAAGACATGAACAATTTTTTCTTTCTTTCTACAGAGAATATACACACATAAACCAAAATAAAACACAGATTACTTAACTATATGTGAACAAATAAATATGAATATGTTTTATGTTTATTCATCAACGAAGTTTACTACTTCACCTTTATGTTTTAAAATATTTTGAAATAATTCATTTATTTATAAATATTTTTGATTTTTAAAATTCGCAAACGACAGACAGTTCTATAAAAATCTAAAGGTATAGCTCGGATCATAAGAGTATTTAATTTAAGTTTAGGTATTATAACATAACAACTTATAATCAATGAAATTTGTTTATTGAATTTATGTTCTTCAAAAACAATTAGGTATGTAAATGTGCGTATCTTAAGTTAATTAAATTCAAACATAAGTTTGAGGTGGGTTTTTGAATTAGGAACTAGTAATTCTCATTTCTCTCTACAGCAGTATTTCTGCTTTATTTCCAGTTTATTCTGTGAAGATAATCTTATTGTATAATAATATTAATTCTGGCAGAGAAATACAATCAACTGCCATTGAATTTCAACACCAGTTTCTCAACTAATTAACTGATATCGTCTGGCAAAATATATACCTTTGAATTATAACAATTAGCAAAAAACTCATTTTCACAGATTTTACTTCTATTCAAAAACATTAAAATTACTACGTCTCAAATTAAGGTATTTTAGCATTCATTTCAACTTAGACAGAGGTATAATTATAGACTTGAATACACATTCAGGTGTAAATGTCTTTTAATATAAATCTATATAAACAAGACAAACTGTAAGAAAACAAAAAAAAATACAAAAGTATAAGTTGAAACAGTAACATGTTTTATTTTTTGCAAACGTATGCAGTATGCAGTCACCGAACCGTGAGAATGGACGTTATAAATTCGTCCCGAGCTTTCGTAGGAATGAATATTTAACGGACAGGATACTGCTCGTACCTGGAATCCTTGTCGTAACTTTTCTGCCTACACCTTATCGTGTTGCAGTTTAAAAATTAAAATGTTTTATCAAAGACAGCAGCCATTACTTAGTCACCGATGCTGTACCTCTTACCGTTTCCGAGATCGCTATAGTGAGAAGCTAATTTGTTAAAGCCTATACAGGGTGGTCCGAAGTTTACCTGACAAACTTCGACACGTGATAGAGGGACTTAAAATAAGCCGAAAAGTTCCTATCAACTTACATCCTTAGGGGATTGCTAACAAAGATACAGGATGTTAAAGTTTTGTGAAAAACAAAAAATTTTTTTAATAACTCTAAAATTACGAAAGCTATCGACTTGAAGTTTTAGGGGCGGTGATGATTTTTAAGTCTCTATTGTTTCATAAAATCTTATCTTTGTACTGCCTCCAGTGGCGCCGCCAGAGGGTGTGGGAGATGAATTTTTCGCCGAAACTATGTTACGCCACTGTTTTGTGCAGTTGATTTTGAGATTGTTCGATTCAGTGTTCAATTTGGAAGAAAGAAGGTATCTTTTAGTTTTTTTCGTACAAGGCATACTTTTCGAGTAAAACGGCTATTTCTGCTTTCTCTACTAAAACAGTAAAACCTTTCCTACATTAATGATAAAATTAATAATCCTAGTTGCCTTTGGTAAACAATGAAACAGTGTTGTCAGTCAATGTTTGACCTGTCAAAACTAGTGTTAGTGTTGTGTACCAAGCTACAAGATGCCAAGATTGTTCAGCAATGAAGAGTATGCTGATATTCATTTTATTTATGGGTTTTGTGATGGCAATGCTCAACAGGCAGTTCGAGAATACCGAAGGAGGTATCCAAATAGGAGACGACCAAATGTTCAAGTTATTACAGACATCCATCGCAATTTTTGCGAAAGGGGATTGCGAGATAACCGACAAAATAGAAATGAAGATCGAGGAAATATTGGAAGAAATGGAAACGGAAGAATTCTTAGAGCTTTTGGCGAAAATCCAAGTTTAAGTTCTCACAGGGCAGCACAACAATTAGGAACATCCAAGTCTAAAGTGCTACGAGTATTACATCGAGACCACAGAAAAGCTTATCATTTATATCCCGTACAAAATTTACATCCCGGTGATACAGAGAAGCGTTTAAATTTTTGTCGTTGGCTAATTAACTCTGTAAGGGAAAATCCCGAATTCTTAAGAAAAATATTATGGACCGATGAGGCGACGTTTACCAGAGCTGGAGTAGTGAATCACCATAATATGCATGTTTGGGCACACGCAAATCCTCACCACACCCGCCTTCAATTATGTCAAAATGAATTTAGTGTAAATGTTTGGTTGGGTATTATTGGCAACAACATTTGTGGCCCACACTTCTTGCCGCCTAGGCTAAATGCAGAATTGTTTCGGGATTTCCTCACTCATGACCTTCTCGAAATAATGGGAGATCTTCCCCTTGATGTACGAAATGAAAGTTGGATACAGTTGGATGGAGCACCGGCGCATTTTGGACGGGTGGTGCGCGAATGGTTGGACGCTAATTATCCTGAGAGATGGATAGGTCGTGTAGGAAACAATTATAACGCCCAGGAGAATATTGTAAGAAGTCCGGTGGCTTGGCCACCAAGATCACCTGACCTCACGCCTTTAGACTTTTATATGTGAGGTTATTTAAAAGAAAAAGTTTATGCTACACCGATGACAACGCGAGATCAGCTACTTGAGCGTATCCAACAAGCTTGCAACGAGATGAGGGAAAATCATCATCAAGTATCCGCCGCTGTCAATTCCACAATTCAGAGGTGTCACAAATGTATTGAAGTGAATGGGTTCCAATTTGAGCAACTTCTTTAATTTCCTGTGTTTCACTGTTTGGTAATGAGTTTTATTTATGTTCTTAGTTTTTTACATAAATTCTGTAATTTATGAAATAAATGATAAACTTTCAATAAAGTTTAGTCATGAAAATGCTTTTTACTATTTTACTCGAAAAGTAAGTGTTGTACGAAAAAACTAAAAGATATCTTCTTTCTTCCAAATTGAACACTGAATCGAACAATCTCAAAATCAACTGCACAAAACAGTGGCGTAACATAGTTTCGGCGAAAAATTCATCTCCCCCACCCTCTGGCGGCGCCACTGGAGGCAGTACAAAGATAAGATTTTATGAAACAATAGAGACTTAAAAATCATCACCGCCCCTAAAACTTCAAGTCGATAGCTTTCGTAATTTTAGAGTTATTAAAAAAATTGTTTGTTTTTCACAAAACTTTAACATCCTGTATCTGTGTTAGCAATCCCCTAAGGATGTAAGTTGACAGGAACTTTTCGGCTTATTTTAAGTCCCTCTATCATGTGTCGAAGTTTGTCTGGTAAACTTCGAACCACCCTGTATAGTGTATAAACACTAGACATCAAAAGTATTTTCATTAGATGTGCCATATGCATATCTATTTGTATACCAGAAATCATTATTTTATAACAATTAGTATAGGAGTTATAAACCGAATACACACTATTGACTCACCCTGTATACTTGCATATGAATATGATACTTTTATTTAGTTGACTTAACAATATTCATTATTTTAACCATTTTTTCTCCTAGTTAGAGTCCGGATCCGAATATTAGATTCCAGGGACGGATGTACCCACAATAGCGCGTATATTAATCTAAAATAAAGCGGAATAAATTTTAGTCAATTAATTTAACTTTTCATGTTCTCATAAAACGAATCCACTTTTTTTACACGTCAAAAACCAAGTAACGCAATCCTTGCTACAACAAAGTAAACAAATAAGCAGATGAAAATAAACAATTTTAGGTATTATATTAGCTGATATAGTATGTAAAAACGATACCTTGCAATTTGCGAATAATTATGGTTTAGATATTTTTCTGGCAACACTGTCCAGCGGACAACCTGTGAATGTTGCGGGTATGTACACTTTTTTGGGCGTGTAACATTTCGAGGATCAAACTAGATAACCCTTCATTTTAAACAGGTTCTGCAAAATTCTGTTAGTGGAAAGTACAACAACATTATTATACCTGTGGATTCCACATTAAGGACAAATTAATTGTTGTTAATGTTAATTCCAAACGAGATGATAAGGGTTTTTGCATCGTTCATTTTTATAATCAAGATATCAGCTGTCAGCAGCTAATTTGAGCATTTAATGTCGTGTGACATCTAATTAGTGCTCAATTTGTAATTATGACAGCCTCTGGTGCATTAAATCATTATAATTTTGCTTGACTAAATAATTTGTGAGACGGTGATGGTCTGGTGTTATAGATAGGTGGTTTACAATTAATTATTTATTTATAAGTAGTTGCTATTCTTTATTTGTTTGTTATCCTCTGATTATGGTAATGATATTTTTATATGTAATTATTTCTGTTAAAACTGTGTTTAATGGTATTTACAACATTATTTATATTTTGCAGATTGGACATTAAAATTTGTGGAAACATTCTGATTGTTTTAATGACAAATACTGTCAAGAGTCAAAAACACTGAGAAACCGGCGCTTTTAACTTTTTATTTCGTCACAAATCAACAAAAGTGTTAGAACGCACAAATCCAGAAACGATATGTGAATGTGTGAATAGCAGTCGGGGCGAGAACTATAAAAATAATAAAGGACGTGTCTTGCTGTTTGTAACGGATGCAACTTCGTGTAAAGGTGGCTGGACAGCGCTTAAAATATACCTATTTTAATCTGGTGCATGTATTGACATGGATATCCTAGATATGCGCCTGATATTGACGTCATGTAATATTCAGATCCGGAATCTATGTATTAGTAATGTTTTGAATGAACGATAATTTGTTTAAATTGGTAGATATAAACAATTTATTATAGTCACTTTTTAATAGGTAGTGCATTAGATATTCAAATAACTATTTTCAGGAAAGATAAATAATTATTTATATATAATATCAGCTCTACGTCAAGATGTGTATTATTTAATTTAACTCAGGAGGTTTAGTAGATTTTGTTTGCTAGTTAAATACATTTCCAAATTATTGTCATTTTTGACCCGTTGTATTACTATAGAATTAGGTATATATTATCCATCTTTATTCTTTATACAGGGTGGGGCAATAGCGTGTCTGACTTCGATGTCTCTAGTTCTATAATAGCTAGAAACTTAATTTAAAAACATAAGTAAACTAGATAAAAGAAGTCGATAACCGGAAATTGTTTTCGAATATACAGGGTGGCTAATTGACGTTTGTTAATCAAAATGGGCAACATGTGGAGCACTTATTATAATTTTTTCTAATGAATTATTTGAAGAAACCTCTATTTTTTAAGTTTATTCTTGAATTTTGTACTTATTGCTCAATAACAAGAAAATGGTTGCAATTAGCTATAGGGAAGTACTTAAAAAAAATTTCGTATTTCATTTCTACATCACATCTTTGAAAATATACAGGGTGTTCCATTTGAAAGAAATTGAGAAAATTCAATTTAAAAAGTTCTTAATTGAAAAATAATTTTTGGCCGCCCTGTAAATAGGAAGTAAAAATGATTCAGAAACATTAATTAGATGTCTCGTAACTAGTATTTAGATAGGTTTTTCTTAAAACCCATAATTGTGACTTTGGTGATTTTTTCTTGACTCGCCTTGTATATTTGAAAATAATTTCCGGTTATAGACTTTTTGATCTAGTTAACTTGTATTTTTTTTTTTAATTTATAGCTATCGTAACTCTAGATATCGAAGTCCGACGCATTATTGCCCCACCCTCTATGTACCAAATTCCACATTTCTCGGAATTACTTTCAAGTCAAGTCATTTTATTTACTGGCCTATAATTAGCATTATTGGAATTACAGGTATTTAAATTGACAAACCTACTGCAGCTAATTAATTTGACAAATAAATGTCAATCGCATTACCTATTATTCTGATTTTTATATTTACCTCCATGTTTTTCTTATATATACTAAATCATTTAAAATAGGTTTATTTTTTTTCGTTTATCTTCTTAAATTGTCTATAATATTTTAAATTAGACATGATTTATTTCCTTATTTTGTACACCTACAGTTTTCCCGCCACATTGGAAGAGTTGAAGTTTTTATTATAATGTATTCAATGGGATGTAAAATATAGTATCGAAAAATTCGATTCATAGTTATAA